>OMLM01000541.1:22878-34309 GCA_900302695.1 Helostoma temminkii
TTTTTTGGCCTATAATCCATTATGCCGGTAGAATGTGCTATATGAGCCAATACTATATTCACCCTGCATAATACAACTAAGTGATATGTATGTATTATGACTTTTTGTCAGGATAGAGGAGCAGTGCAGTATATAATGGACAATATATTGTCTGGGAAACTAGGAAGTCGTAATTTGTAAACTTTTTAGCTTTGTTAAATGTATGGGTCTGAATACACAGATGGTAAAGAAAATCTTTTTAGGTTAATAATGTGTAATAAGGTGGTACTATTTATCATTCTAAGTGAACATATATCAAACTGCTCAGTAAGAGTCCAAGTGATGCAAAAAGGTATAAGAATCAGATTTTAGAGTCAGACTAATCTTTCAGCAGGGAGCATGAATTTGACATGCTCTCAGTTCCCTGAAAACGTTTGTCAAAATATCCACTCATGATGGCCCACCATGCCTGAGTTTTCACTTCCGAGCCATACCTCTGTGCATAACGATGCTGTATTCATCACATCAATTTGCCAGCAGACGTCCTGTCAATCAAACCACATTGTTATCCCAGAGAGTAAGACTCATCAACTACAGTTCTGAGATGAAAACGTGAACAGCTATATAAATGCAAAGTAACTTGGCATTTACAGTAAAGAGAGCTGAGTGCTAATCAAACAGAAAAGTACATTTAACTGCCACTCTGATTCCTCACTGTAAGAAGAGTCCACTCTTTATTTTTCCCATTTGGATGACATAACAGAAGCCATCTATTAAAGCAGTATAGATACCTCACTTTTGTTTAACACAGGCCTTGTATCAAACTATGTGACAGTGTTAGATTGTTGAACTCATCGTACACCTTCAGTGAGCTAAAAATTTCCAACTACGAATAATGTTTTACCACAATGACAGCTCTAAACAGATACTGGATCTTTGTCAGAAATGCATAATCTCATACAAAGCAAGAGCAAGAGATCTGTTGTTGCTAGATGTTTTCTTTTATAACCTGGCCAATCCTTTAACCTTAGCTGTGCACCTTGATCTGACATATTCTTTTATTAGTAATTAAACAAGGTTGTTGATCTCATTTCATCCACAGCTCACCCACAGGTCCCTTCCTTTAATAAAAAACACTAGCACTGGCCTAACATGGGCAAAGATGCAGCTAATTGCAGCTTTGTCGTCAGCTTAAGCCTCAAATAAAAGCAGTTTATATTGCTACACGTTAAAAAATATGCAGACAAATCCATCTCAAAGTAAAACATATATTATTACATTATGATGTTACTAAATACTTGAAGTCTTTCTCAGGAAATGTTTGTGACAGGCTGAGACCAAACCTGTTGAGGTCACAGTAGACTAGTGGAGAAACCTGCCATCTGGTTCCTGTACCTCAGAGAAAGAAACTGTGTCAAACTCCATGCCTCTCTGCTTGGCCTGGACTATTTAGCTCCTGATGGGTGGTAGACACACCGTGGCCCTGACAGGATGAAGAAGTGCAGAGTACATCTAATGGATTCTAATGGGCTGGTAAGTTTCTCTGTACTGGCTGGCCAGTATGTACAGCATACTGTATGTAGGTCATTGCGGCTGCAAAGTGGGCTTTGGGTTTCAGCTCATTTTGTACTCTTCTGCGTCTGGTTTCTTATTATCCGCTATAAAGAGTTGTTAGGTTAAAGTCAATATTTATAGTTTAGTCATAAGAGGAAGCAGTAAGAGTATGGTTATGACTGCAGTACTTTGTGCAACGTGCCATGAAGTTTTGTCAGCAAGTAAAATTGTGTACGTCTGTTCCAAAGGACTTGAGCACCGTTTTATAATATAAGTACTGTGTTGTTGTTGATCAGCAAATAGTGGTGGTAGTGGTAGCACTAGCTGTAGTATGTCTCGCTAACGGTAAACAGAAATACTACGTGGTTTGTTTTGGTTTATTTATTGTGCTGTCAAATATGAATCATAGGATTGGTGTCACTGTTAGAATATAGATAGAAATAGCTGTAATGAAAGCATCTGTTTTAACAGCTGTGATAGCTGTAATCAGTGCATTTAAAACTATACATATAGTGATTTTTAATATCCATCACAATGAACAATATATATATATAGTCTGGTGTGCGCTAACCACTGTGTACTGCCCTGTAAAATGTGTATATAAAAATAATATGTATTGTTGTCAGTAGGTAATAATGCTCTTTCTCTAACATGTTGCAAACTCCCTGGGTAGAGAAATCAATAAAGACTTACACACACACAGCTTTCAAAGGTCTATTATATAAAAACACTTTGCTTTGGAGGTGACACTAAGCCTGTGGGGCTTCTTGTGAGTTCAGGGGCCAAACCGTGTTTTCATAACAGCATCACTTTAAAACGGGTTCATGACATTTACTGTCTGCATTTACTCCTGGTTTCCTACGGTTTGAGTTTCTTCTGAAATGTATAGAATGTGCTGCTCTTTCACTGCAGACAATAAATATTTAAAATCTAATAGAAAGGCAGTAAATTGATGATTAGACTCATTTTACCTTCACACAGGGTAAAAACTCATTTTTATCATGAATTAGAATCATTTTGAGCACACATGCTCTTGGGGGTTGACCTTTCTCAGCTGACCCACATGTAAATGCAGTAATTGTCTTAAACATGAAGTCTTGGCGTACTAACCCATAAATTGACTAGAAGAGTTCTGCTGTAGTTAACATCGGTGCAATGACCTATATGTTCTGTAAGTGAATTCATGGTGCAATGACCTGCATCACACTTAGCAATGACACACGGTACAGTAACCCTGCAAGTGTACTGGTGATGTGTCTGCATCCTCAGCAACGCCTGAACTCCCAGAATCTCAAACAATCAATGTTGAGTATAGATTCATTCTCTGTTTGCTGAGCCTGCAAAAATCTGGCTTTTCATAACAGATGCATTCAAGTTCCTGTAACATTTAAAGTATTTTGGTATGTGTTTGATTACACACCTACAGTCTAGCTAAAAATATTCATCTGACACCCTTAGCTGTATTGAATTTGGTCATAGTCACATTTAATTATAATACTACTGTATTATTATCCTACTACTACTCCTCTTCCATGTCACAAAACTATCCTCAGAGACTATGCAGAAATTATACTGGTACTAAAGCTATATTGTCAGTTACTATAATGTGTACTGTGAATGTGTTGCTCATGGTATCAAGCCCACCTTCGTTCTCTAAGGGTTTCAGCTCAGTGGCTTCCTCTCTTGTCTTAAAAACACTGTACGCTAACTTCTAAGCAACATTTAGCAGATAGACACTGCGTGCTGTCTGGTGAGGGAAGGTGAAACATTTAGTGGCAGTTTAATTAAAGTAGCATGACAATATCATACATACGTTACACTCAATATTTGGGTTGTATTGTGATGCTGTTTTTGGTTTTTTTTTTTTATCAAATTTTAGGGAATGTGCCAGGGTATGAAAAACCAACACCATATGAATAAAACCAGAGTAAAATGGTGCCTTTATTTATGCAGTCAGAACAATGGGAACTGCATGTGCATGACTTCCAATACTGGAGTCTGGGGTTTAAACAACACACAGTGAAGCAGCGCCACAGATCTTTGCAAACTGTTAATTTAACCTCTGTACAGTGTATTTTTTGTGAATTAATATGGTTTTATAAAATATAATATCTTACTATATTAGGCAAGTGTTGTGATATGTTTTTACGCCCCTAGATGACAGTATTTAAACAAAGAGATTAAATAATCTCACAAACTGTCTCACTTAGGCTGTAATATTTAATTTTTTATTTGATTAATTAACTTCTTGTTTGATCAAACAGACCTGCCCAGTGTCCCAGGAAGCCATGACAGTGAGCCAACACAAACACCATGACTCTGAAGATGGTAAATGGAATTCAGCCAACATTCACTTTATTGCTGTGCTTTTTCCTTTGGGACATGTCAAAGTGTTTTCTATAAAAAAATATCAACTGAACAAAACTATTCTAACATGTTATGTCTTTGTTTTGACCTTCATTTACCAAAGGAGGTCTAGCTAGGCACACATTTTCTTCTACAGTAAAGCTCTGCTCTACATGCAAACTGCTACACACATTCACAACTGGGAGTTCAGTCTTTGCTGCTGGCCACTGGAATTGTCAGGGGTTGGTTTGCTCAAGGGCACCTTGAGATGATACTGTTTAGGGTGCCAAGCTAAAATGGCCGTTTTCCCTTCACTTGCCTCAACCAGCAGACTCTAAAGCCAGTTTCATGTGTTTAAATTTGTGTGTCCTTTAACTACTGGCAACACAAGCCTGGATGTAGCATTTAATCTCTGTGAAGCATTATTATGAGAATTATCCTGAGAATCAATAGTGTGGAACTAACTATTGTGGAGAAAATGAGAAGAGAGAGAAACAGAGAGAGGGTAGAATAGAGGAAGAGAAATCAAAGATGAATAAAAAGTGAAAGAAGAAAGTGTTGAAAGACTGAGGAAGTAAGAAAGCAAGACAGGCAAAGGAAGAGTGGAGTAAAGTCCCAGCACTCCCTGGCATGCAAAGATATTATTCATTGAGAAAATACACTCTCAAGTGCAATGCTTTGAGCCACCTGAGAATCCACAAACACACAGACATGCTTATCGCTTATTAAAGCATGTGCACACAGAACTACTATGTGCAAACATAAATCAGGCACATACACAGAAAAATCTTCCAGCTACAATAAAATATTGTTCAAACAACCATGTGCATGCAAATGCAGCATACACATGCCTGCAGAAACACACAAATGCATTTGAAGTACATACAGACAAAAAATGAAGAAGAAAACGGGATATGAGGAAGGAGGAGCAGAGTTGCCAAGAATGTCATAGGAAAGAAACTGCACAGTGAGGTTCATAGGAAATATTCAGGACAGAGGAGAGAAAACAGAAGGATGAACCGTTGAATATGAAAAGACGAAAAGAGAAAGAGGCAGACAAACAAAGCATAGCAGGTGAGTAAAACAGAAAGAAGTATGATGGCTAGAGGAAGGGAAAATACAGCAGGGATGATCTAAAAGAAGAGAGAAATGCAAAGAATAAAATGACTCGGGGGAATTAATTCAGCCATCCATCCAACCTTCAACAACCTGCTAGAATAAAGGTGAGGAAGAAAGTGATGGGTAGAGGAGGGACATGTAGTCACAGATAACACACAGCGCACAATGAAAGTGACAGCTTTGCTCCGAGCTTGACTCCAGCTCACTATTGTTTCATTATAATCTCATAACTGTCAAATCCTGGAGCAATGAAGAGAGAGAGAGAAATACTTTCACAGTGAGAGAGAAGTAGCTGGAAAATTGGAAACAAATCTACTCATCTGGTTCAACTGAGCTGAATGCACATTGGATGAGGCACATCGAGACGAAGGTTGGCAAACACAGATACATACTTTCAATTTAGGTACACACATGATTGCTCACTCACACATTCACCTCTCACTGCTGTCCTTAATAACTGTTCACTTGTTTTGTTTATTCACACATGTTCACTCACTCACTCACGCTTCACCTATTGACTCATTCACATGTTTGTGCAATGATCACTAATTTCCAGATTCACTTTCTCACACACTAATTCACTTGCTCTTTTTTTTGGTTTATCTTCACTCACATTTTAACGTTTAAACTCATTTGTTCACTTAGTTACTTGTTCATTCACTCACCCCCCCACTCACTCGCTCACTTTCTCACTCACCTATTCATTCCCTCATTTTCCAACTCACTCAATTGTTCATGCTATCATTTGATCACTCAGTTAATTGCTTACTCTAAAGTTTGAACTCACAAACTCACTCACTTCATAATGCACTTTGTAATTTTGATACACACTCACCCAGTCACTTTGTCCTTTGTTCAGCCATTCATTCACTTCCTTCACTTCCTCTTTTATCCAATACTTCAATCACTGTCTCACTCACTTATCCAAAATGACAGCAGGATGAATATGTATAAGGCTGTGCTGTGTCGTCACTGATGAGCCACTATAAAAGCAGTGTAAATAGGGTAGCAGGTCACACACACTCCCAAGGCAGCGCTGCTCCATTAAAGCTTTCTGACAGAATACAAATGCAACACTAACCATGCCTTCAAAGAAACAATAGTGCTCTCCTTTTTCCCTCTGTACGTTTCTAAGGCTTTGATCACTGACAGCAAAGACACTTGTAAAGCTTTAAGGAAGCCTTTAACTTGAAGCCAAAGCTTAAAAACACAAACAAATAAAATAAAAGCATATAAGACAAATAAATAAAATAATAATAAAAAAAACTTTAACTTAAAAAGTCACAATACAGTTCCCCAAATAAATATTTCAATAATATAGATGGTGGCTTCCTCGCACAGTCCAAAGCCATGTAGTCAGGTTTACTGGAGACTCTATATTGCCTGTAAGTGTGAGTGAGAGTGTAAATAGTTGTCTTTGTCTGTATGGGGTCTGTATGTGATGGACTGGCGACCTGTCCAGGGTGTACCCTCCTCTCGCCCGTATGATAGCTGGGATAGGCTCCAGCACACCCTCAACCCCTACAGGGACTATGCGGTTTAGAAGATGGATGGATGGATGGTTATATTGTTGTATAGTAGGCATTACCTTAAAATAGTTACATACATAGAGCAGAGAAATACACAACATTAAAACAGCTGATGGTTTTAGTAGCAAGCTGTGGATGCACTGTTTGTTCTGACCCCTGTCAATCATTGCACATGTATTTTTCCACACATATTATTTTAAAACCACCAGGTGGTGTTTAAACATTAAACACTGTGCATGACATGAGGACTATATGTCATGCAGAACTGGTCGTTATAAAAGAGAGAGATGAGAGAAAGAAACAAAGATGGCAGTGAACATGAATGTAAAGCTAAATCTTTCTGGGGATTTGTCCATAATAATGGCCCACAGATTTACACTTATAGGTTAGAGGTTCACTGTTTTTCAAGTGAGCCTTAAAACAGTCTGATGAACACAGAAAGAGTTTTTCATGCCATAACCATTCCTCCTCATCATACTTGGATCTCTTTCTTAAATGGAAGCAGGCACAAAATCTACAGTCTATAATGTAACCCAACACCTAAATCGATATAAATTAGTCAAATCAAGCAGATACTGACCAAAGTTAAAGTATTTCTGATATGAAACTCTCTTTGTGTTTCCTTTCTTCTGAATTGCAAAAAAAGAATAGTAACAAAATAGAGAATATTGCACTTAAGTGCTGCTGCTTTTAATATGACTAATATGAAAGGTTGACATCTTGCATTGTCTTCAGATACTTTTTAATGCATTTTTGCACAGGTGCTTACAATCCATCGTTATATAATGAACAACTAAATACAACTATCAATACAGTCCACTTCAACCTTCTGTATGTGCCACGTGCCTCTGTCATTTGCTGAAGCTATAGGATGCAGTAAAAAGGCAAGCAAGCGCATTACAGCACTAACTGTATTATTTTCTTAAAGCTAACACTGCTGCATTCTGCACCTGCACTCAAAATGCAGTTAAAACATTTTCTAAGAAAGTCTTAGTCTTGTGTGCAGGTATTTCTGTTAACATGTAAAACCTATTAAACTTCTACCCCAGACTTATCTGGACAACATGGCACACTTTTGGTGCTTTTGTTTTTTCAATTACAATTGTTTATTTCACCCCAAATGAGAGTAGAAGAACATTTTTAACTGTATCGTATGGAATGGGATTTCATTTTTTCCGCATGACACATGCCCTTCTCTCCTCATCTTTTTGAAACACTTCTCACCTCCTTCACACTTTCAGACCCTGCTAAATTGATAAGCCTCAATCTTCCAATTGTTTACTGCACATGCTTGAGTAACAGCTCAGCCACTGTGTATATTTTTTATAAACTCATGCATGCACAGTTTCTCCCATGAGCCTTCTCCTTCAGAGTCTCAGGTACAGGTAACAGATGTCTGAGACACAGGAAACAAATTCAATTTTCTTGCTTTCCCTACCACTCATTTAATTCGTTTACTTCCACAGTGACTCAAAGTCATACACAATCAGACAAATGCATTTAAAAAAGCACAATTTAAGTTTTAAGAGACAACCTTTGTGCACACAAGTCAAGAGAATCAGACAAAAGGGGAAGGAAGAAGACATACTCACAGCTCAGCAGCCTTATCACCCCCCCTTTTTCACCCACACACAAACCTGTAGAGTCTGAGTCCTTATCTTCACAGTATTTGTTACAGTGAATAAAGCTACAGGGGAATTTATACTGACTACATACACACACACACACACACACAGACGCACACCATACTTTCCTCCCATATTTTCCCTCTATGGCTTCTTACCCGTGACGGTGATCAGCATGGGAGCCACCAGCGGCCTGTTGTTATCCAGTTTTCGGCTCAGTCGGATCTCTCCACTGGTGTGATTCAGGAGCAGCAGGTGAAGCTCATTCCCCCTGTCAATGGTGTAGTACAGCCTGTCTGACACATCAGGATCATGGGCGGGAACCCTCCCTATTACCCCGCTGGGGAAACTGTTGGACCGATTGGACACAAAGTTGTTGAAAATTATCTGGAAGTCCTGCAAAGTAGGCCGATTGTCGTTCTGGTCCACCAATCTGATTCGCACAGTGGCTCGGCTCACTAGAGGTGCTGAGGTGGCCTGGACCACAATGACATACTCATTACGGGACTCATAGTCAAGATCAATAAGTGAAGTGAGTTCCCCAGAAAAGATGTCCATCTGGAATATTTCAGGGATGTTACCCTCCACAATTTGGTACATGATCTGAGCATTGGCACCCTCGTCCGGGTCAGTGGCTGTGATCTGAGCCACCACAGAACCTACAGCACTGTTTTCCTTCACTAGAACCTCAAAGTCATCAGCAGGGAACACAGGGGCATTGTCGTTCACATCAAGAACTGTCACTTGGATGTGGACGGGTGTTCGCTGGGGTGGAACACCACGGTCAACGGCATAGGCAGTGAGCTCATAGAATGGCACGCTTTCCCGGTCCAAACGTCGAACAGTACGTACAATTCCAGACGTAGGTTCAATTGTAAAATCACCATCGCCATCTTCACCGTTTTGGAAGGTGTACTGAACACGACCATTGGCATGTGCATCACGGTCAGTGGCTGAGATTTGGAGGACACTGGTAAAGGGAGGGGCATCTTCACTCACTGTGCCCTGATATCTGGGGCTGAGAAACTGAGGTGCATTGTCATTCACATCATTCACATTTACCTCAACATATGTAGTGTCTGATTTTTGTGGTATGCCATTGTCTTTAGCTGTTATAGCCAAAGTGTAGGTCATCTGGTCCTCATAGTCAAGCTCGGCCTGGAGTGTTATAGCCCCTGTGGCTGGATCAATGCGGAATTGTGGGATATTGTCCTCAAGGAAATATGTGATTCGAGCATTTTCACCAACATCATCATCTGTGGCACTGATCACAACAACAGTGCTTCCGGGTGGACGGTCTTCGTTGACACTAACAGAGTAGTGGGCACTCTGGAATACAGGTCGATGTGTGTTGGCGTCTGTGATGTTGACGTGCACCTGACAGGTGTCGTGTAGTGTGCGGTCTGAGGCAGTGACTGTTAGGACATAACGCCGCTCCTGTTTGTAATCCAAAGGAAGGGCTAATGAGAGAAGTCCGGCCCCTCCTGCTGTACTGATGGCAAAGCGATTTCTAGTGTTTCCTCCTGTTATCTGATAGGTCACTGCACTGTTGACATCACGGTCCACAGCTGTGACAGACACTACACTGGTACCAACTGCAGCATCCTCATTTAATCGAGCATAGTACTCCTTTTGGAGGAACTCTGGGCGGTTGTCATTAACATCCATCACTGTAATAGTAACACTTGCTGTAGCAGAAAGGGGCGGCATGCCATAATCCCTGGCCTCCACGCCAAAGAAATAGTGCTCTACAGATTCTCTGTCAAGAATGGATTTGACAGTTACCCATCCTGTTGCAGAATTGATAATGAATGGGGTATCAGAGCTGGTGCCAGTTAACCTGTACTCCAGGCGGGCATTATCGCCAGAATCTGTATCAATGGCCTGGATGTGGAGGATGGAACTACCAATTGGAGCACTTTCCAGAACAGATGCCTGGAACGGTGTGGAGACAAATATCGGTGGGTTATCATTGACATCCGTCACTTGTACGCTAACAATCCCAGTGTTGTTTGAGAGAGGTGGCCGGCCATTGTCCTGCGCACGAACACGGAGTGTATACTCCCGTTCAGCTTCATAGTCTAGCGGCGCTACCACCTGGATCTCACCAGTGACACTGTCAATGGAAAACTGTCCACGGCTGTTACCACTGATGATATTATAATGAACCGCAGCATTACTGTCCTTGTCTCGGTCTGTGGCACTTACACGTAGTATCTCAGAATGAGGGCGCACATCCTCTTTTACTGCCACCACATAGCGTTTTTCACTAAACTGTGGCACATTGTCATTTTCATCCAGAACGGTAATGAAAACTTTGACGGTGGCAGAGCGTGGGCCCGGATCCTTCCCCTGGTCACTGGCCTCCACCTGGAGAGTATAGTGCTCGTTTGTTTCCCGGTCCACTGCTCCACGTGTTGTAATGAGGCCAGAGCGTGGGTCAATCTCAAAGGCTGCTCGTGCCATCGCAGCTGTGTCACCAACAAACCGGTAACGAATATTGGCATTGGATGGGGAGTCTGAATCTGTTGCTCTCAGCTGTAAGATGGGATATCCTTCCTCTACATTCTCCCTGATTGTTTCTCTGTACTCTGTCTGCTCAAATATAGGAGAATGATCATTTCGGTCTGAAACGGTAATGGCTACCATTGTGGTGCCAGAGAGGCGTGGGGAGCCATAATCAGTTGCTGTGACTCGGAAGTAATGCTGATCCATGTGTTCTCTGTCAAGAACCTGAGTGGTGGTGATGAGACCGGTATCTGGATTGATGTGGAAATAGTCAGATGATCTACTGTTCATCAGCGGTGCCATTGTGTAGCTCAACCTGCCTGCATCACCTGCATCATGGTCTGAGCCAGACATGACAATGACTGAGGTGCCAAGTGGCTGGTTTTCAGCTACTTGTACTTGGTAGTTATACAGGGAGAAATGGGGATGTCTGTTGGCTGCACGTCGAGTGCGAGACCATGGCCTCTCTCCCAGTGAGGTATCATCATCTGCTACTATTATCACTCGTTCCAGGCTCCTCTCTCCCCTTGAACTGTGCCTCTTGTCCTCCTCCTCCTGCACCTCCCTCTCACCCCCCTTGGTTCCCTCATGGCTTTCCCCAGACTGATTCTCTTTCTTCCCTCTTTCGCTATCTGGCTCTGTGATGGTGGTGCTACTGCCCCTGTCCTGACCCTTCCCTCTCTCTGCCTCTCTCTCTTCTGCCTGGCTTGCCTTTGTTATTCTTCTTTCCCTCTCCCACTCTTCTTCCTCTTCCCCTCCTGGTTCTCTCCC
>OMLM01000541.1:34354-61559 GCA_900302695.1 Helostoma temminkii
TCCCTCCCACCAGTCCCGCCTCTCTCTCGCCCTCCCCCACCTGTAATTTTCCTCCCCCAGCAGCAGCAGCAGCAACATCAGCGGACCCCTCCAAGCCTTCTACCTCCCTCTCTCCATCCCTCGCCCTTTCTCCCTCGGCCCCCATCTGCTGCCTGTGTGACTGTCTGACACCTTCCGGCTCTAATGGCACTTGCTTACCGGATTTTAATTGCATATGTGCACGGTCTCCCCGCTCAGTGGCTGAACAGTCGGCGGAAATGCTGTCAGCGCACCCTGTGTCGACCATCTCTTGCAATGCGCTCTCCCACAAGTCTTGCTGCTGTGCCTGACCAAGCCACGGCATTTTTTCTATTTCAGATTCATGACTATATCCACGCATTTCCCTGCCTCCTTGCTCATCGTTGTTGTTATTACTGTTTGTGTTGAATTTGCTCCACAAAAACACGCGCAGAGAGTCTAGCGGAGCTCTCCGTCGTGCTGAAATCACATCATCCGCAGTTGGTAAGCGCGGCCAACGTGGAGTCTCATAATACAGTGTGGTAAAGTTGATTTCCGAGATAAACGAGAGGCGTTTTGCTGTGGTGTGATCTGACTGAGTGAGAAGTTTAATTGCGTTTGCAGAGTGAGCCGCGGCTGACACAACACTGAGAGAAGTAACGGGAAACTGAGCAGGCGAGAAAAAGCCTGAGTCACCGACAGACTCTGTCTCAGAAGTTGCTCTTAGTTTTTCAGCAGATAGACAGAGCGGTTTGTATAGTTTTACACTTTCTGCATAACCGCCTGTTTGTATTTGCGTGGGCGCACTGAGCACAGTGCCAGGACATTTTGAGACAATTTCAGGAAGGGTGCTTTTGTTGGACAGAAAACCGCGCGTCTCTCTGATGCTGCTGCGGGTGAATTGGATGGGGGGATTCCTCTGAGCTATCCCTCCCTCGGGGACCATAAACACGGCTAAATATCCATCCCCCATTTCTATTTTGTCCAAACATCCAAAGCAACCACCGGGAACCTCCCTTCTGACTCCTCGGGTTTGACTGCTCTGTCCTCTGGTTTCTGATTCTGGTTTATTATCAGCCCTACATAAGAGGGTCAGAATTGGAAAAGCCAAATAATTATCCGTATAATTAGATGAATTAATGTGTTTGTTGCACCGGTTCACCCCTCCTCCTCTTCCATCCTTTCCCTCTCTCCTATCATCGCTCTCCCTTCTCTCATCTACATTTCTGGCACGGTTATACTTTGCTTTCGCGTCACAGAGAGGAGATCCACAACATCCTAGGTGCGCCCTGGTACCGGGGTTAATCGCTGCTCTACATCTGTAAGCTCCCGTGCCCTCCTTCACACTCCCCCCACTCCTTGTCTCCCTCTCCTTGCTCCTAACGCACCCAATCAAGCAGCTACCTCCACCCCCCTCTCTGCTGCTGCTGGGGTCGATAACATTGTCCCTATCCAAATGAGAACAATTACCAGCCCACCTGTCAACGTTACCAAAGCCCCCATCAGCATCCCAAGCCTCGGTGTTGCTGTTCCTGTTACCTGGATGCGGGTGAATTCTATCTGTGTAGCCGGTGTGGGGTGAAATAATGTCTGGAAAATGATAACACTGGTCCAGTTGTGATCTCTGCATACAGTCTGAATAGTTGATGAAACTGGGATTAATTTTGAAGGTGAAGTTTGAAGTCGCATCTTGTAGTGAAATGTATCCAGGAAGATGAGGGATGCAACAAGCGCAACCGGTTGGCAAGGGACCAGCTGCCGGGTTGTTGGCCCTGGAGAAGGCGCGTTTGTTCGGAGTTGACCTGAGGAGATGCTTGGGTATCAGGGAGCACCATGTATTAAAGAGTCTCCTCACCTCACCAGCCCTCACCCAGATTTTTCTCCCACTCCTTCCTCCACTTCCGGGTGCCCTGAACAGGCCAGAGGCGTGCACAAAGGCACTGGCGGCGCCACGTTTTGCGAGGTGTGGCCTTGACGCCAGCCACCGATGCGCGCACGCTCTAGTCCTTTGTACTGCCAGTTTTTTGCTGTTATGAACCGGCGAAGAGGTGAAAGCAGGTGAGGCGAGAGGTGAAACAACGCCTTTCCTCCTAATACTCCCTCTTTCCATTCCCACCTCTGAGCCAACGCCATCTGAGCTCGACCTGTTCCGAATACCTGGGTCGAGATAAAGAGGAGGAGGTGATGATGCCAGAGGACCGTCTGCACTCCCCCAAACTGTCCCGACTCCTTCCAGTCTCTCCTTTGCTGCCTCCCTCGCCCCATGCCGGTAATATCCTCCCGGTGTCCTCGCTGCGTGCTGCCCTCCAGTACATATCTCAGTCTGTATCTGCTCTACGGTCCACCTGCTTGGGCGTAGATACCAGCTGCCCCACGGCGACTCCCCTGTTTCCTCGCACTGCTGCTGCTGTTGCTGCTGCTGGCTCACTTTACCGGCGACTCGAAAGCAGAGGCCGGGAGTGCATCGGTTGGAAGCCCCACCTGTATTCCCCGTCCCAGGGGTGAGGGCGAACAAAGGGCCGAGGAGAAGCAGGTGGAGTGCCAGAGACGAGAGCAGGAGCGGGGTGAAGCCCGGTAGCGGTGCAGCCATTTAGTCTCTTCCTTTCTCTGTCTCTCCCCTCCTTTCTCCCTCTTCCACCTCTGCCTATTCTCTCTCTTTCACTCTCGAGTGCGCCTTCCCTTCTCTCCGTTACTTCTCTCTCTCCCTCGTTCCGGCTATGTGGCCAGTTCCAAGACCACCGGCACCACCCGACACCTTCCCCCAGGCTCCCCCGTCTCTCCGTCGGCCTGGAGAGTTGGCATCTACCCGCTGTGGTCTGTGGAGCTGGAGGTCTGAGCCTTAGGAGCGGCGTGGCAGCAGCATCTCTCCTCCCGTTCATTCACATCCAACATGGCTTACACGCTCACACTAGCTGACTGACTGACTGGCTCACACACTATCCTTCAGTGTGTGTGTGTCTGTACATATGTGTGTTCCTCTACAGCAGCAGCAGCATAGCCCGGTGGAAGGCTACTATCCATCCATCCACACACACAATTACGCTCTCCTCCTCTCTCCTTTTTCACCCCTCCCCCTATTGCTTGCATCTCCGCCGCCTCTCTCTCTCTCTCTCTCTCTCTCTCTCTCCTTTCTCATAATGGTTGGCGCCGGTGCGCAGGGCTGTTACGCAGCACCCGCGGCGGCAGCCATATCCACAACTGGAATAAGAGGGAGGGATAGCCTGGATCTTACACAATCACACCGTCATCACGGTATCATCTTAAGAATTATGATTTTAACAAACTGCCCTGCAGCAGGTCACAGGGTTATAGGCTGCAGGGCAGTGCAGCTGGTTCCTGGAAGTGAGACCTGAATATGAGAGTCAGCAGTGTTCATCTTTTAAAAAATATGCACCAGTGGAATATGTTTTGGGTGAACTGGAGAAAAGAAATTCCTAGAAACTTTATGGAAAAATAAAAAAACAGCACTTGTGTGAGTGTATTATGACACCACAATGTATTGTGTTTTTTTATTTCTTTTTATAGATAAACTATCATTTATTCTTATATTTGTCAAGATGAACACAACTATACTCCACAGTGGTGATGTAAGCTCTGAATTGCTAGTAAAAGTGACGTAATCTCCTGTATTATCAGCGATGGGTAATACACACACACACACACACACACACACACACACACACACACAAATCAATAGAAATTTCAATTCAGTGGCTTTATTGTGAATGATGGTTTTCTATTAAAGGATAGCCTGTATTATATTTCATAAGCCTGATAGTTCCATAGGGATTCATGTACTTGCTGCAGTGGCCACATATACTCCGAACATTTCCTTTGATTCATTTCAGTGGTAAAGAGACATGCGCAGAGTCCGGCAATCATCTCAATTTAACACCAATTTGCGCATAGCTAAATGGGCAGATCAATTTGCTGATACTTGTTGGGAGGAAATACATTATGCAAATACGTAGATTCCTTCAAGTTTCACTCACTATCTCCTTTTACAGTACCAGTTTATAATGCCGACTGGGCGGTGTAGTTTTTCTAATGGCACTGCTGGAACTGAATAATGTGGCCGATGGGAGGAGATACAGAAGGCGTGTCAGCCTGGAGACCCCGATCTGAGCTGCGTGACTGAGAGCGCATACACCTCCCTCCTGTGTTCTGGCTTTATCTCTGTCTGTGCGTTACTGTGTGTCTTTTTCCTCAGGTATCAGCCCAAATGTCTCACAGTGATTAGAGGAAATCCTCAAAAATTAGTTATTTAATTTTATCCTCCAATGGAGGGCTGGTTTAGAAAGTTTAAGTGGCTATAACCCTAAGCCTTAAAATTAGAGTTAATCTCGAGTATTAAACTTCAGAACATTTTAGTACCAAAGTATATTGAGTTAGAAATCTGTCATAAAGATGGCATCAACATTTCTGATCAGATTTATTCTTTATTCCTTATTTTTATCTTTATTAGAGTTCTTTTTAATTCTGTACAGTCTGGAGTATTGGCACAGTTGCATTTCACTACTGTTGTAGTTGTACAACCATGTATGTGACAAATAAAACTCTTGAATCTTGAATGTGAATAATACATTTGTCTCACCAAATGTCAGATGTTGACAACATCTGAGATACAGTGGCTCTTCATGTTAAATAACAGCACTGTTGTCAAAGTATTTTTTAAGTAACCCCATAAAAACACATTTCAAAATTGTCAGAATGTATTTAAATAGATTTTTTTTACTGTTAGTTTTTGTACACTCCAATGTTCTTGTATATTTCTGATTAAACAAGGGCCACAATGAAAGCAAGCAAGTCTATCTATCTATCTATCTATCTATCTATCTATCTATCTAGTCCAAATAATTTAAATTAAATGTAAATGACAGCACAGCAGTGATATGACAATGTATTTGTGACTGTGGCCCAGTCAGTTTGGATCCCTGCCTGTTTTTTTCTCAGAGCAGGTGGAAACTTGTAGCGCAGCCACAGCAATATGTTGCTCCAAAATGCATATCCTCCTTTTCCAAATAAGATTTGAATGCACAAAAGGAAAATGCTCTCCCTCCCCTCCCCTCTCCCCTTCTCTTCGTGTGTCAGCAGCCTCCCTCCACCCTCATGCTCTGTCACCAGGATTTGCTGCAGTTTTTTTTTATCGTGGTTCCAACACCCTCACACGCCTCAGTCAGTCTGTGCGATTACTGTGGTATGTAGGTTATTGTGGCACAGGCTGGCACGGTAACAGGATTTGGAATGGGTGCATGTCGAGGGAGTACAAGGACGTCTGGGCGAGTTTTGAATAGGCAGCGTGTGAAACGCTGTGACAGGTATAGCTCTGTTTGCCCGTTCAGTGATGATGGTTTAGATGTAATCGTACCTTTTCTGCCAAGTAGGGGAAGCGTTCTTTATCTTTGCTACAGGAAGGTCAAAGGTCAACGTGACCCCTGAAGCAGAGCACTTCATCAGAGCAGGTGGCTGCTGACATGACAGCTGAATCAAAGCCTTTCTTCCTCTCCCTCACTATCCAAAATCGCTGAAATGAAATTGAAATAGTAAACATATGACAATGTTCCTCACTGGGAAATTAATACACTAAGGTGATTATGGTTTCAGTGATTGTGGCACAATTATCAGTAATTAAATCTCATTGTTATAGTTATTCTTAAGTGTGAGAATGAAGTTAATTTATGCAAAACCTTCTAAATAGAACTCACAAAAGAGCAGGAACAAACAAAAAAAATCATACATCTTGTAATAATCATACATCTTGTAATTATAAAATATGGTAATGGATGGTAATGTTAGAGAATAAGGTAATAATTTGAAATATAGTTTATATTTAAATATTCAACTGAGAACACACACACAAAATGTACAAGAGGATTACACAGCATATTTTACAATAAAACTGTTACCATTCCACACTACACAATATGAAAATTAGTTTAATCTCGGTTTGTCCTTGAAAGTCTTTGAGGTATTAATAGCCTCCAGCCTATCAGGGTGAGTAAAATCCGGACAGCAGTGAATCCACAAGGGGAAAATTTCCAGCTTGAAGTAATTTTGATTCCTGTTCTGGAAGACGGATGCTTAATTACACTGAATCGGAACTGTAATAACTTGAGAATGTGAAAACTTGATGAGCCTGCCTATCCTTTTAAAAACTTAAGATAGAAAAAGTGGTGGACTGTCATACCCAAATAAATATGTCCATAAAGGAATCTCAGTTTCCTCTGCAAATTTAAAGTACAACCAATATACTGCATAGGTGCGGACAACACCAGCACAATACAATAATATATTGTCTGTGTCTCCAGCTGTAACCATATTTATCTTGATCTACATTTTGAACGACTAACTGCAGATTACACCATAGACCTTGAAGAATCCCCAGTTCACCCTTGAAAACGCTCCAGCCCTGCCTGTCAAATCAAATAAACATCTGACATAAATCAACTGGGGCTGGTCCATGCTTTTCTGTATTGCTCTAATTACATACAAGTCCTAATAAATACAAACACATACAAATAATTATTACACATCAAAATTTTTACTTAATTATTTAATTTAATAATGACTAATATGATTTTACATTCAGCATGTGTTTCACATCCATCTTTTTATCTTTATTCTAAACAACTGGTCAGATTAATTAGGTTTAGTAGGAAGTCTAATAGATTGTGTTGAGTGACAGCATTGAGGGAATACTGAGCCACTTAGAGATATTTATAATGGATCAGAGAAGCTGGATGGACTATGAACACTAAACGAAACTGACTGACAGTTACTACAGCACCCAGTGGGGCTCCGACATGAGAGAGGATGATGGGAGATGAGAGAGGAGGAAAGACACCAGGGATAGAAGGTGAGCGATGAGTGAAAAGGAGGGAAATACTGACAGTTGAGGGGAGGGAATAAATGACAGGAGTATAAAAGTAACACATAAAATATAAAAACAACATAAACATAAAAAAAACATTTTAAAAAGTCATTAAAAATTGTTTTTGGTTGCAGAAAAGTAGAAGTTTTCTCCTGCTTACACTGTTTCAACACATTACATAAATTATTCATAAATTAATAATAGGAACTTGAAGAAAGAGACATAGTTTAAAATAATTAGAATTAAACAATATGAAACAATTACAAGAAATTGTTTCAATAACGTGTGGTAGCATGAATGAGTTAATTCTTCCACTACTCACTAAATGAGAAACATTTCAACGCTCAGGTGATTATTTGCTCACAACATTTGTTTTATGTACTACAAAAAAAGTCATCACTTCATGCATGCTTGGAATGTTAATGGGCTCTTACCTGGTTAAAATTAAACATTAAGAAAATGTGTATATAATATTCATGTTGACTGGAAATATATAGTTTTCCTATTATTTGCTCTTTAGACAGTATTTCTGCATTGATTGATAGATAAAATAGGCCAGACATGAAGTGAGAAATATAGAAGATGGACAAGTGCTGTGTGATGGTCAAACAGCACATCACAAATTCCCTTTAAATCATCCTAAACAGTTGCACTTTAATCCAGAGGAGCAAAAAGCACATTCTTCTTTTGTATGACCAGTTGCTGGGTCCCATTAGGGCACTATTATAATATACATCCTGTATGATTCAGTAAAATAAAAAAGCACCTGCAGAATAACTAATAACAAAGTTGAATCTCTTATACACTAGTGTTGCTTTCTGGTTGAATTCAGCAGTCTTTCTGAGGATCATTTCTAGAAGACTCAAACACTGTTTTCCAAAGTCAGTCTAAGTCTTTGGAACAATAAATAGAAAAGAGCTTTAAGATCTAAGATAACATAGTGGGGAATAACTGTATTCGCAAAGACACACAAGTAGCTTGGCAGATATGACCATCCAATTTTCAGTGACGAGTTCTTTAACAACACCCACAGAAAAATTGATAAACTGTGTCTATGCATTTTAGACATTTACCTAAGGCTCATACACTGAGTTCAGAAAGTATTCAGACCACAAATTTTGCTATGTTGTAACCCGATACTACAATTGTTCAAATTCGTTTTTTTTCCTCATTAATCTCCACTCTGCAACTTTATATTAACAAAATAAAAACAGAGTTTTAGAAATGTAAATGATACACAGTATTCAGATCATTTACTTAGTACTTTGTTGAAGCACCTTTTGCAGCAATTACAGCCTTGAGTCTTTTTGGGTATGACAAGACAAGCTTTACACACCTTTTCAGGTCTTTCCAGAGGCTTTTTGGCAGAGTGGCTGGACGGAAGCCCCTGTTCAGTGCCAAGCACATGGAAACCCACTTGAAAGACTCTCAGACACGATTCTCTGGTCTGATGAATCCAATTTTGATCTGTCTGGCCTCAATTCTAAAAGCTATGCTGGAGGAGCAAGGCACGGCTCATCATCTACCCAATACCATCCCAACAGTGAAGCATGGTGGTGGCAACATCAAGCTGTGGGGGTGTTTTTCAGCAGCAGGGACAGGGAGACTGGTCAGGGTTGAGGGAAAGCTGAATGGAGCAATGTACAGAGATATCCTCAATGAAAACCTGTTCTACAGTACTCAGCACCTCAGACTGGGCTGAAGGTTCGCCTTCCAACATGACAACAATCCTAAGCACACAGCCAAGACAACACAGGAACAACTCTGTGAATGTCCCAGAGTGGCCCAGTCAATAACTGAGCGATGAGTTAAGGCATATTTTTCCTGCAACTAATGTACCTCGGTTTGGTTCTCTCAGGACCATGGAGAGATGCCTTCTGTGTTTCATAGTAAGTAAGTAGAGTACTTACGTATTACATTTTATTAGCCTATACAATCTGTTGTGGAAATGTTTCTAAAGATTTAGCCATCTTATTTACATACATGAGGGGCCCAAAACATTAGAACTATCTCCTAAAACAGAAGGACTTCACCACTCACAATGACTGCAATAATAAATATATAGTAGAACTCAACTAAAACCAAGCAACTGTATTGAAATGCATTAGAGTGTATGTACTGGTATATATAACTTTGATGAACCCTAATCAAATCCCAACTCTATTTGAATTAAATTTTGATCATTTTGGCTCAGCCTCTCTGTGGACTTAAAATGAAACCATCAAAATGAGCTTAAAGTGTAAACTGTCAAGTTCAATTTAAGGATATAACTGAAAATACTCGGTGAACTGTGCAGACAAATGTCCAAGTCAGTTACAGAACCTGCTCTGAATTTAACTGAGCGTCTAACTAATGACCGCCTGAAGTCTGGAACCCATGGACATTGCCAGATGCTCAATTATTTGCCTGGTGTTGTTCTGCAAGGCCTTTAGAGCAGCTGTTGTTGTTGGGGTATTTTTCCTTTGACAACTGAAATACACTAACTTGGCCGTACACCTGTACAATGTAAAGTAATCCAACACAGAAGGTCTGCTATTAATTCTACTTTTACAAGGTTATAATTTCTCAGGTTTCAAACTGTCAAAAGGATATAATTTCTACTATATGTTTATTGTTGAGGTCATAGTTTGTGATAGAGATGCATTATATTAGGAGGTGGTTCTATAGTTTTGGGCTTCCTATTGACATCAATAAGAGGTCCAAGACATCAGAGACACCTGTTAATATAACATACTCCAGTGCAATAATGACACAATGCACTCTGTAATGAGTAGACATGTGGCAGAATTATCACCTGTCTGACAGTTTCAAGTTAAACACTGAGAAATTATAACCTGGTTGAAGCGATTGATAACTCTAGACCTTTTGTGTACTTTCTTTTAAATCATCTGGCCACTGACCGGCTGAGCAGGCAGTTGCCCAAATGAAACTTGAAATCTATTACTTTAAGCACATTTGGATAGTTTTATTTCAAATCTATCACAATGACATGCAGAGCCAAAATAATAACAGTATACAGTGCATACAACGGACTGTATACAGCTGACGTACAGAGTGCAGAAATGCTGTATCTTACGGCAGGCTGCTATCATACTTGAAGTACCTAAAAATGCTGTCTCTGATTTCGGACCAGGGTTTATTTCATAACTTGCTGCAGAGTCAGAAATGAGTAGACCAAATTCAAAGGAAAGGAAAAAATCTTCCTCATCTAGATGAGGCAATGTGGCTCAGGAACAGCTGGCTCCTGCTGCTGATCATCTCTGCTTTGCAATCCATTAATAGCCTGGTTTCTGCACACATGAACAGAAGATCTAATATTGTTCTCTAAATAGGAAAATAATGCAGCTTCCATGTGGCGTTTTCCGACTGTTTTGACAGGCTTGAAATGACCAGATGTTTTGCTAACTTCTACAACCTGCTGACTGCATCTAAAATAAAAGCTTCTGAGGGAAACAATTACAAATAAATAAAGCAATTCAACAGTTTTTGAGTTTTTGTATGAGTCTTGTTGACCAGACAATATGAAAACAGTTTAAGTAGATGTGCTAGTGTGTGGCAAATTGTAGCCCTGCGGTCACATTAAATCAGCGGTGAAGAACAGGATTTAATCTGCATTTTTAAAATTGCTCAGCTTGAAGGAGGGCTTCAACATTTACACAATTTCCTGTATGTCATGCACAATATCTGAAATGCTGTAAATTGGCTTTTCACATGCCCTCGGGGAATTATTCATTTCTTTGCCTTTTTCTGACATTTCCCGGGAGGAATATTATAATACTTGTTTGCGTATAAAATTTTCTCAGAACAATCGCACCAGTGTTCTTTCAATTCTAAAACTGAAAATCAACCCATGTAAGGCTTTGTTTTTTATTCTAATTCATGTGTCATGTTTAAAAGCTGACATCCTGTGCTTCAAAAAAAAAATGACACATTCTCTGTTACAATACAGATTTTAAAGGGTGTCTATTTAGCACTAAGTTTTATTAACAGTCAGCTTTGTAAAGCCAAACTGAAACCTGTTTTAGAGAATCTGCTCCTGTGCTAAGAGTAGTTATAGTATGTATTTATGTGTGTATGTATGTGTGGGTGTGTCTTTGGATGCATACGTGTGCATGCTTGGCCAGTCGGCCGGCCTTCATGTACTGAAGGATCAATGACCGGCTGACTCCTTGCGGGAAGTCTCCTCACTGCCTTGAGGCTCTAGGTGGGGGCCCGCGTGCTTTCTGTCGGTGTGGGTTTCCATGGGAACAGCCAGTGAAAGTGTGTGTGTGGTTGGATTACTGCTGCTTGTGCTGTGTATGTGCGTGAGGCAAAAAAAGAAGGAAAGGTGAGCACAGAGGTGAAGGGAGGCGACAAAAAAGGAAAACTACAGAAAACGCACACACGCTGAAAGAGACAGGAAACAAAGAAAAATACAGGAATACAAAATGAGAGAGGATCTCTTCAGATAAGGTCATCTTGTGTCCTTATTGCATGTCCTGTCTCACATAACACTCCCTCCTAATTGCCTGCTGCCCTCTGCTTTGCCTCTCTGTTGATCCATCCCATAGGGGGATTTATGAAGGGGTTGTGGGGAGGCAGGCCTCCCCCCCAACAACCCACCAAAAAACCCGGGGAGATCCTGAGCGGCAGGCCAGCAGGTGGTCACTGGCCTTCTGCTCATCTGTCCAGTTTGGAAGAGAAGCAGTAGTAATGCATATTCAACACGGGGCGAGGGACAGGGTCGAACAGGGTGTGTGTGTGTGAGAGAGAGAGAGGCAGACATCTCCTGCCATCCAGACAGTCAATCTATGACAGAAGAGCCACTTGCCGGAAATCCCCCCCCTCTCCACACACACACACACACACACACACACACTCTCACACACACACACACACACACACACAGAGAGGATGACATATGGCGGCAGCTGCCCGGCACGTGTTGTGATTGTGTGAATTAGAAGCAGCATAGCACAAGCATGAGTAATGAGCCTCAGCTCTCTGCGGGGACGAGCTTAACTTGATGAAAAGATGAAAGAATTAGGGAAAGGAAAAGAGGTGAGGACCTCCTGTAGGGCTAACTGTTTACTTAACAGCCAGCTACGAACTTCAACATTAATATCTGCGTCCTCAGTTTCTCTGTGTCCCCTGATTCTTTGCCATGTTGACATACAGTTTAAATTCCATTTCAATAGTTCAGTTTGAACATCGGGGAATTAGAAAAAACTTAGGAAGACTTAAGGCAATGGCTCTCTAACTTTTCAGCTGGTTAGGCCTATTATTGACCAATTTACAAACCAGATTGGGGAACAAACTCTTCATAAATCTGTATTAAGTGTATTTTTTATAAAATCGCCCTGTAATAGATTGAATTGGACAATCTCAGACATGGCTTTAGTTTCTGATGTTGCTATGGTAACCTGTAAAATGGCGCTCCTGCTTTCTACAACTCAGTGTCAAGAACAACGCAAATTAAATTTAGTGTTATGGGGAAAAATCTGTATTAATAATAATAATAATAACAGTCAAAAAAAGTAGAAGAAGGTGACCGCATACATGCATTATTTCACCGTATTAACAGTTGGTTAGTCAGATCGACGTGTTAAACAGACCCCACTTGAAGGTGGGAGCTTTAGCTACGCCTTTGTAGCATTATCTTTATTCCAAAGGAAGCTGGCTTCTCCTGTAACATGTGGTAAGTTAAACATAAAACCGACTGCTGCCAACTGTTAGCTTGTCTACACTTCCATTTCAGTTGTTATAATAGCCTCTTCGGCTAGCGGCTAGGCTAACGGCTAGCTTGCGCTAACTAACGTACATCGGGTCTGTCATGTATTAGCATCCATTCTGGTTACAAAGCTTTAACCCTTGGTTCATGCAAAAGATAGCTTTTGTTTGTTTGTTTAGAATTACTCACTGTGTCCAGTCAGTATTTTCAGAATAACTTAAGTATCCTCTAACCATCTGGATGAAAACTTTTTCGTACACTGCTGGACAATAAAAAGATTTCTGTCTCCCAAGTAGCTTCCTGTCAATGTGGCCCGTATGCCGACATCTTTGCTCCAGTTCGAAAAGTTGTTTTCCAGATAGTAAGATAATTGAAACAGACTTAGGTAATTCTGGAGGGATCTTCAGAACAAAGTTGAGTCAAACTAGCTTATGTTTACATGTACTAAAAAACACTAAAAAGTGTTATTAAGGATGTTTCCAAACCAACTGTGACTCTTCTACAGCCTTTGGCAAATCTGTTCAGAAGTAAAAACATTAAATGGCTTTACTGATCCTGGTAAACCAAGCAACATCAGAAAAATAATGTATATTTAAAAATCGTGTATAATATAACATAAACAAATAAAATGCTGGATTGGATTCTAATATACTGAGTTGTTAGGACTTCCTCTGTAACATGATAGTCAACATCAATAATCAACTCTTCCACTTACAAACCCAATGCCAGCAAATCTAGCCCACAAGCTTAAACAAACTGCTGGATTGCTGAAATTTAGTTGCAAGCCAAATAGAGACAAATATTTTAAGAGGGGATAGACCAAACAGGAGATAAACACTGTGAATATTGGACTTGTATTTTAACAGGTGGTGGGAATAATGAGTCCTGTGAGATGCCATGTTTCTCCTGGATATGTAAGTAATTCTAGCCACTAGAACCTGAAAATGTATCCAGGCATTGTTTATTTAAGTTTGTGTGTGTGTGTGTGTGTGTGTGTGTGTGTGTGTGCTTTCTGCTAATCAGAATCACATATGTTGCGTCTTGTATCTGTGCTGCGACTTTTCATTTTCTATTTCTGTCTTTGTGTTGTGCCTTGTGTCTCCTGTTTCTCTCAGTGTATGTGGAGTTTCATTAAATCTAGTGGTTAATATCGTGATATCACATCTCACAATGAACAATATGTTCAAAGAAGGGTATTGATATATATTATATTGACGCAGTATAGTGATTTTTTTTGTCAGTAGGGTTCTTCCCCACCTCAGCCTCTTTGTTTCTGTATTGTTTCTCCATTTCAACCCTATCTTTTATTTCTCTCACCCTCTCTCTGTGGTCTCTCAAATCTTTTCATCAACCTCCCACTCTCTTTATTTCATGCATGGTGTCTTTGTTACTGTTGTCCTCTTTTTTTCACTCTCTTTATTACCTCTGGTGTCCAATTGGCCTGCATTGTTGCAGCTCCAACCAAAAATGATGTCATTAATTATTTGGGTAGAGATTATGTGATTAGGCTTTTATGCGTGTGCGCACTTGTGCATGTGAATACCTCAGTCAGTGTGTACACATGAATATGTGATTGTGTGTTGTATCTGGAGGCCACATTATTAGATTCAGATGAGAGTGGAGAGCCTGCATGTATGAGCAGTTTGTCTGTTAAATGGTTGACCTACTGGTGTTTCGCTGATGCAAAGCAAACCAGAACAGCAAATATCCAACCTATAAACAGTGTTCACTCCCAATCTCTCTGTCTGAAAATAGACAATAAGTAAACAAGACAAATAAAATGTGTAATAAATGCTGCTGACATCCAGAGATCAAGCACCTCCAGTGGAGATTGTCGAGATGAGAAAAGAGCAGGATGCTGAGTCACATATGCAAGCATACACTTCCATTTCTATTTAATTGTCATACTTTTATTCAGGTCGCAGAGTTGTGTCTGTGAAAATACTCACAAGAAAAAAAGGTGAAGGACGCAATAATGAAGTGTAGAGGATAAAGAAGAAAAGAAATTAGTTAGAAGTCAGATACAGATAAAAGTAATGATACAGAGAAAAAGTAATGTCTAGCACAGACACACATGATGCACCAAATAAACAAATTTGTTTCAGGACAGTGTCAGTCAGTGCCAAGGCCAGATTGTAATTCATCATACTATGTGTCTGTCTGTTTGGGTGAGGGGAGGGGACTGGAGAGGAGGGCAGGACGGTTTATAGGCCAGCTGTGTGTAGTCTTTTAGTCAGTCAGTGACCTAAATCATAGATTGAAAAGAGAGAGGGAGAATGAGAAAGGAAAAGGAAGACTGAGTATGTGACGGGAGTTATATACGTGGTTATAGGGGGAGATAAACTAAGAAGAACTCTGTAAAAGACAGAGATAAGAGGAGAGAAACAGTTGAAGAGAATAGTTCAGGAGAAAGAAGGCATGAGAAAGAAATAAAGGATGTTGACAGTAAAGGAAGGACAATTTAAAAGTGAAAGCAAAGGAAGTAGAAGAAGAGAGTGAAGGAGATGACATTTATGAAGCTGAAATTATGCAGCGCAGATATAAATATCTGGGCTTATTATTCGTTGTTTGCCTGTTTTACATTTCCAAAGCAAAAAACTTCCTAACTACCATGCTGGCTCACTACACAGATGCACAGCTGCTCCCTGAAGCCAGAGCAATGTTTCTCTGTGACTGTGTACTGAACACAGCATCCCACCACAACATGCATAATGAAAGATCAAATATCCAAAGCTGTAAATTCAGAGGAATAATTAGCAGCATTCAGAGAGTAAAGTGCCCTTGACGCAAATCACCACATTAAGAATTTATCATTATGTTGCAAATTAAAGAAGATATTAATCTTTTAAAATAATTAAATTGTGAAATAGTGTTAGGGCTCATCATACACAGAGGTGTCTACCAGTACACAACACATACAGATCTAAAGGACATGCTGCAAATATCATCATAGTTATATTTTTACATATGATTCAGACCAGGTAGGTGCATTGAGTAGGATCAAAAACAAGGGCAGAATCCATTAGCATCACTTACAGACATCTTCTCATTACCCCACCACCTCAGGACCACAGAACTGCCGGGGCTTTGGTACAAGTGTGCAACTTGAATTTCAGCACAGAGATTTTTGTTGAGAAAATTAAGTGTATTTTTGTTTGAATGACACACACTTTTTTTAAGCTTGAAATGTTCCTGTGAAAAGTTTATTTTTTGCTTCTTGGGGAACAGAGGCTGTGGTCAGATTTGATTCTTGTTGGTTATGACGCAAGTCAAATGCTGTTTTTCCCTGGTTATCACTGGTTTTCTTATTCCCAAGGATTTTGTTGCACTTTACTTTGACGTTATTTCTGTCTATTGAAATGTTTGGGAAAATCTTGCTTTTCCCAAAACCTGAAACAGCTTCACAGAATATGGTGTTTTACATTTGTGAGGCATTTCAGTGTAGTGCTTTTGATGCAGATTCAGGGCTCACAGGCCACCAACCACAGTCATAATCACATCCCTTCTGCTGGGCTCTGCCATATTTACAGTTGAGTAGACATGCACAATTTAGATGTTGCATGGTGCTAGTGAAGCAGAGTGCCAGACCAAAGACATAGTCAAAAAGCTGAATTTCCTGTTGTTCATTGAAGCCCCAGTGGCCTAATGGATAAGGCACTGGCCTCCTAAGCCAGGGATTGTGGGTTCGAGTCCCATCTGGGGTGATGATGAGCAGAGTGGCACAGCGGAAGCGTGCTGGGCCCATAACCCAGAGGTCAATGGATCGAAACCATCCTCTGCTAATCCTCTTTTTGGGCGGCATGTAGCTCAATTGGTAGGGCAGTTGTCTTTCAACCAATTCCCGGTCCTCCCGGGCTATATGCTGAGGCGTCCTTGGACAAGACACCAAAACCTCTGCCCCTTGGCACCTCAAAGGGGCAGCCTGTCCAAAATGTGAAGTGGTTGAGTTTTTTTTTTTTGTTTTCTGTTATCAGTTGGACTGTTAAGACAGATTTTCAGACAGTGGTATACTTAATGTCTTATGTAATTAAATATAAAGTAAAGTATATAATAGTATATATAATAAAAAGTAAATAATCCAGTTCTCAGCATTCACGGGGCACTGACCAACAAAAATGACCCATTTGATTAAAATTAAGCAAACCTGCCTAGGTGGTTATAAATACAAACTTAACTAATTAGACAGATTTTGATAATTGATTGTGAAAAGGAGCCAATGAGGCCATGTCCAGTTTGTGTAATGCATTGACTGGAATAAGTCCAACACAGATTGTGTGCACAGATGGATTTTTAAACACTCAAACTAAATGTGAATAATGGCTATAATCATATGATTACGTACATGTAAGTGAAAACATTAGGTTATTAGAATAAAGTCTCAACAATGAAACCATTAAATTAAACCTTACAATATTTAGCAGTGGCTCACCTTGTTTGTAGCACACAAAAGTAAATTCAATTGTCAGTGTTATGTATTTTTAACATGTATCAAGTATTGATCAGCAGACCATTTTAAATTCTGTAATAAATTACATATGTACAGTGTTTAAGTGAGCTTGTAGGTCCACAGCAGTGGTTCCCAGCTCAAAGAAAGCATACTCCAGCCCTGACAGCCAGATTCACAATATAAACAAAAGATAATGAAATACTTACATTTTAGATTATATCCAGTGCTAATGATGTAATTTAACCCCAGTGGACATAGGAATTACCATCATACTGGACAGTTGCGTTCAATGGCAATTTTCAATGTCAATGCAGGAAGCAACTGCCATTTGTGTGGTAGGGGGATACATACCATATCTGACTTTCATGTGGAGTCCAAAGTCTATTATTTTTTATTATTTTTACAGAACATCTTTACCTAATCTTATCCATAACCTAACCAAACTGTATTTATAGTTGCAGTTGTCCATTCTATCCGCTGAGTCGGTTGATAAATCCAACATGAGTAGTCCAGGAATCCACAAGAAAGAAGAGGAGAGTGTCTGTAAGGCACATGACATTTTCCATGAAACCGGTTCCAATCTGCAACACTGTGAGTTTGTGGGAAGCATGTAATCCCACTGAGCCAGCAGGACATTCATGAACCCAGATTGGTTGTAAATTAGTTACACATGGTTACAGAAACAGACCTCCATGTTAGACAGCGTAACAACAATCCACAAAAAGATCTTTACTGCAATTATACTTATGACAGTGATGCAGTTTGATTTTCTGCACAGCTCTGAAAATATAAAGTACATCTTCACTTTACTGTAGCATATCTGCATAACAGTGCGTACACTATGCAAATACTGTGCTTTTTAAAGACACACAATACATAGAATAAATATCTTAATACAAAATAATATACAACAAGAATATACAACAACCTGTAGCTGCTACACGTGTTAGATTAGTCTGATTTATCGAGGGAAAATGGTTGGAATAAAAGTGATAAAACAAAGAACACAGTGAAACTACGATTTCAATGCACTGTGCCTGTAAAGTACTTTGAAGTGTGCTGTGAATGGAAACTGGCCTATAAACAAACCTCTCCTGATTACGGTTGAAATGCCCCCTGTGTCAAAATCTGGTTTCTTGTATGTTTCGTATTGAACATCCCCCCTCCCTTCCCCCTTTATAAGGAAGAGTTGCACATAAATTACATGCTTTCTGTTCACTTCTGAATTAGTTTTATTTCCAAACCCACGGGCCACAAAATCCAGCTACTGTTCATGCAAAAAAGGAAAGTTGTTGTTGTTGAGCAGTGGTTATAATTGCAGTAAGCATGTTCTGATTCTCTATCGTGTGTGGTACAGCAGTTCCCAGCAAATCTTCCCCATCTCATACACATCATTTCTGGATCAGTGCATAATTCCCTCTGCTGTACTCAATCTGGATTTTATTCAACATTGCTTCACATCCTCTTACTGAAGCACACACAGTAATAACAAAGGGAGATCAGACAACCAAACTGGTAATCAACCTCTAAACCAAATCTGTAATCTGACTCTAAGGACCACTCACTCCTGGATCCTGTTCAATTTCGATCTGTTTCAGTCTGGACTTGAGTCAACTGCATTCGTATTCAGATCAGCATGGTTTTGTGCAACTCTGGCTCTGCTTCCTTCATCACCCAGTCTGTTTGTTTGGCACCAGGCTAGCTGGTCTGTAGCCAGAGCTCTGATGGAAATCACACCAAATTGGATCAATATTGAATTCAGGAGGGAGGGCTGTGTCTTATTACAACACAGTATTGGTACGTTAGACTCCTGATCACATGTAATAGGATTGTCATAATGCACAGAGATGAAAGGTGACTGCACTTTAACAATGTAATTTGACTTACATGGTTATCCTTAAAGAAATGGGCAGTAATAAGACAGCATTGGATCAGTATTTAATCCAGCTGGATGCAGAATTAGGAAATTACTCAATTCTTTGAAATAGGATTACAGGATTTCTCAAAATCTGGTTACAAAAAAACATTAAACATTTTCTAAAAAAAGACTAAAGCTCTATGATGCTAGTAGCTTCTGAGCCCATAATGAGCTGGAATGGAACTCCTAAGTAATCTTAGTTGTGTGTGCGGGCCTTAACAAGCCCCTCAAATTGTAAGAGAAAAGATATAAGAGAATACTTTAATAATCCCTAATGTGGAATTTACATTTTTGTCACAAAACAATACAATAGTTGAATGCTACTTTATCACTATACCTCTCCTCTTAGCATATTTAAACTGTTGTAGCTAATGTTAACGTGGTGAATACAGTTCATTTGCATAAATCTATAGCTAAGTAGGAAACTGATTCTGCAGCTAGCCGATGGATGATATGTCTTTTTCATACATAGAACAAAGGACACTAATGTGTACAGTGTAATGTATGGCATCAAGATGTTTCACTTTTATTTTAATCCTTTGTGTAAAGAAACAGAAGGTAAGCTTCTCAACTATACTGGCACAAACATAAAATATAAAACATCTGATATTGAAGTCTTTGTGTAATAGTCGTGTAGAGACCAGTGAAGTGGAGTGAAAAATCTCTGGCAGCCAATGACACCTGCCATTCAACAAAGCACTAATAATCCCCAAAGGGTGCTTCTCATCAATGGTAAAGACCTTTTATACTTATTATAGTAGACAATTTACATGTATATTTCAACCATTCAGTTGACATTCTAATAGGTTGAACACCAACCCTATAGGGTTATGGAAGAAAAAGACATTTTACCATAATCGTTGAATCAGTGGCACAGTCCTGTGACATGCATTAAAACAGTAATCAGCTTAACAGAGGAAATGTATCTCTGCACTGCAAGCCAATCCAGTGCATTTACATTTCTGCATTTACATTTTAGCCCCATTATAGTACGCAGCCACTTATCTTAAGTACATTCAGCAAGAGTTTAATGAAAATCCGAAGATGATCATGGTGTCTTAAAACCTTTTTGAGACAAATGATTGTGGCAGGAATTAGCTTTTCCTAAAAATATGGGTGGAAAGTGGCCTCATTTACCCCCCATTCACTGCATTTTATCAGATCTGACAGTAAAAGGTGCTAATCACATCTGTAGCCACTTCCACATGTGAAGATTTGTCTGGGTAACAATTTTTTGTTGTCTTTTGGTCCACCAATTTGGTTCATTTAACTTTGAATTTATATAATTGAAATATCATAATGCAACTTTGATCAGATATCTCCTGTGTGCATGAATAAAACTCTTTCCATTTAACTACTTACTATTGTGTTAGTCTGCTTCCAGCCATCACTGGGCTATTACTGAGAGTCTACATCCAACAGGGTACTGGAGCTTTTGAGGTGTCCAGCATTGTTAGCACTTATCTGCTCTTTGGTGGCCATTCAGTCAGTTGAGTGTGTTGAATCAGCAGTGGTGACTGGTGGTCAGTTAGAGGGCCATTAAGTTAAGAAGTCATTGGTTTTAGTCATTGAGTGCTGTATTGCTGTCTGGTTAGTTTCTGAGTTCATTCTCTCCTCTGTTTTTTAATGGGCTGACAACACAAGCAGAAAATAAATACAGGGAAAAAAGGGGGGGTCTCTTGCACAGGTACAGATCACAGTTACATGCTGGGCATCAATTGTAGTTTTTGCTGCTTTTATACAGCATGAGTAGATGGAAAACGTTTGATCATTTGGCTTTTGTTGCTGCCTCTTCTTTATATGTATAGAGTGTCAGGGCAAAAACAACTATGTGAGAATGGGAATCAGTAAACAATAACTTTCTCTGACTTTCTTTCACTAAGAGATCAAAGAAATCTGACAGCTGGAAAATTAAGTGGAGCCAAAAAAACCACATGCATGGTTAGAAAGTGTCAAACAATCATGTATGCTTTATAAGTATTTGAGAATCTAATTTACAAAGAATTATTATGAATAAAATAAAGCCAGGATTGATTTTCAGATTTACTTTAACTGATCTTTTTGGGGCAATAATGATCCAGATAAATGTACGAAATCTGTGTGCGTTGTTGACGACAACAAGATTCATCTGATTGTCACTAGTAGATGAAAAGATGATTAAGTGCTTACAATAAGATTCACTTCCTGTCACTCTCTGTGTAAATGGATATGTGTGAACTGTGACAGCTTTAATCACACCCCAACGCCCTGAAGAGGAAATTATATCATGGTTAAATATTCAACAAAATTAGCTGGCTTTAATAGAGGCTAATAGAAAGGCGAGGAAGCAATACTGTGTGTGTTTGCATAGGCAGGAAGAGAAAAGAAGACAATTTCACATCAGTGTCATTACTGCTGAAGCAATATTGTTGATTAATTGGAATTAGAAGAGTAACTCCCAATTATCATGTTGATTCAAAAATCTGAGAAAAATAAAGAACAGAGCAGGCACACCCTACATAGACAAGGTTAGTGTCTTCCTTTGGATGACTGATGTAACAAGACTTGTGGCAGTCAAATACTAATCAGACAAGACTGACCTTAGCACTTGACCTCACTGATAGTTTGCCACTCTGGCCTGTGATATTTTAGAGGTTTCTGATTTTTAACGGTATTTTTAAGAACTGACAACAAAGAAATAAGGAGTGAAGGACATTTTCTTCAGCTGTGTCATCTAATGTAAAACTGGAAAAAAAGTTGATTTATATGTCATATTTGGAAGATATGGAGACATGGCAAATTTGTTTTTAGTGTATACTCAAACTACAAATTACATCTCAAGCCCCATTTAGAGTGGCATTATTTCTCTAGGGGAGCTGGGATGATTATAACATTACCTTCTCTTGTCAATGATTTTAATCTCCTCTGGAGGATATACAGTATGTGGGTCATTCCCCACCCACCCGGGGAACAACTACAGGCACAGTTACCTACTGTTTTTGCCATCCTATAATTTAAATCCTATGACATTTTGAAAGTGGATCTCTGAGGATTTTTCCACAAGAAGATCTGCTTGTTCTGCTACTTTTTTATCAACTCAGTGTGTTGGATTTTTGTTGGACAGAATCAGTTGAGATTTACTAAACTGTTAGTATGTTGGCGTAAAACCAATTACCAATATCTTGGACTCTTTTGAGCCAAGTAACAAACATGAAAGACATCAGGAGAGGAAGACCCTACTAAAGCTTGTCAAATGGCTAAGTGGGGAGGTACTGTGTTTTGGAGTTTTCCATCCTGATGCTAGTGCTGGTTCAAAGTTGGTTTAACTTAAGAAACATGTAAGATCCTTGTTTCTGCCTTGGCTGAAATTTTGCGCTCAGATCATGTCTCTAAAACTACTGGTATGGTCCTGTTTGCTGATGTGTTCCTCCAATGCAGGCAGACTCCACGTGGGGTACATGAAGCATCATAAGAACGAGATACAAATTCTGTCTGAAAACTGCCAAGAACACTGAAAAAACACCATTTAAGACGTAGTCTTCAGCCTCCCTGTTTTTATGTAGCAGTCAACACATACTAGGTTCTCCTTACAGAAAACAAAGAGACAGCAGCAGGGTCACAGAGAACAGACAGGAAAACAAACAGCTGATCTGCCTCAGCTGCTGCTCCAATATAACAAGGTTACATAAGTATGATGTGCTGATCTTCCATAACTATGACATTTTAACATAATCCAGCCTAAAAAACATAAAAATAGCTTTAAAGTTTCACACCATGTCTCTAGGCAACCCTAGACAGACAATTTGTTCTGCTTCCACAAACCAATTTGTCACTCAGATTTGCTCACACACACACACACACACTAGTTTGTCCACTTGTGTGAGGTCCCAACTAAATAAAAAAAAAAACAAGAAAACACAAGTGGTAACCCAACAATGGCAGACACCAAATGCTCGGCCAGGCTGGTGACTGATGTCTCCCCCAATATATATTGGCAAGGAGGAATATCCGCACTGGACCTTGGATTGGATTCTACCAAACAAAAACATGCAGGGTATGCACTGCTAACCCACTTTGTGTATGTCTACAAATACCCAAGAGCCATATAAATGACAAAAAATGGATTTTGCATAATATGACCCCCTTTTGCTACATGGGACATGGTTCAGGAGAAATGTGCCTCTTGTTGCACACACACACACACACATGCACAGACTGTGCTTTCAGCTCAAAGGGGGATCATTACACACTCTCACACACACCCCATGACTTCCTGCTGTTCCTTCTCATTCACTTATGTTGAAAATGTGCTTTGATAGGAATGTGTATGTGATAGCAAAAGAGATGGAGAAAATGAGTACATTAGCATATGAGTGTGCCAGCCTGCATTTTAAAATGTGGTTTTGTGTGTATGAGTGCTGGCGAGTTTTTACATTTGCATGTAGGCACAAAACTTCCTGTTCTGACTATACATAAATGGAATGGGAAACAAATATGAACAATGAAACAGACTAAGGAATATAGTTAGCTTTTTCTATTTCCGGATGAGTTGGAATTCTTCTACAATTAAATAAAAACTAAAATTTGTGATTTGTTAATTGCACAAAGGGATGTTTTCTAGCATTTTCAGTGGCCACAAATGTTGAGACAGAGGAATGTTTACCACTGTGCAACAACTTTCCTTTTAATTACACTTTTTGTTGCTTTGTTGGCTGGCTTACAGCTTTCTGGTGGGAGTCAGCAGACAATCTGGCAGAAGGAAAGGCCCGCAGCCCTGCTCATAAAGAGACAAGCACAGGTGTTATGAATCAGACTGATTAGTGAGAGAGGGAACCAGGGAGAGAGCAGGGACAAAATATTATACGAAATATACTATATATGAAATATAAACAGTGAGCCAGCCTGGAGACCATGACAGACTGGGCTAATTACCCAGTTGTCCAGAGTATTCCTTAGCCCACGTGGCCACATTCATTATGGTGCATGGTGGTTTCAGTTGCAATGCAAGCAGTGGTTTCCACTCTTTTATGCACTGAGATTTCCCCATTTCCTAAATCTTTTCACAGCATTTAGTACTGTAGATCTTGAAAGACACGAATCCCTTGCAATATTCTATTAAGAACTGGCTAAGTCTGTCTATTTATAGTATTGTCCTAATGATGCTGATAACTTTCTGTCAGGTTACAGAACACAACCTTTTCACCCATTCGTGTGCCATTTAATAACACTATATTCCTACAGCAAACAAAAATAAAGTCTGCTGGTAGAAATAAGTGGCAGGTGAACCCAGTGTGAACCCACAGTCATATGTTTGATCTTTTCAACACTGAATGTTGTTTTTGTCAGCTACCAGTGCACTTCAGCAGAGCACTGAATACCCATGCAGACCACTCACAATAGTTCGGCATGTGAGTGCATCTGCTAAACGGCAAGAAAATCTAACAATAAGTGTACACAGTGGGTCAGTGTTTGTTAAAAAGAAAGGCTCATCAAATCAAATACTCAGCTGTTGGATTAGAATCCGAAATGTATAATGAATAGTGCATGAGCTGTCCTCTGACCTAAGAGTGTGTCAATATATATTTCTGAGTGTTTTAATTTTGAAATCATAGTGAGGACATTCTTTGCCAGTGGTTGGGGTTAAGCATTTATTTGTGATTGTTAAGGAGTTAGGCAATGCATTGTCAGCTGTACGTATGCGTGTTTGCATGCATGCATTAAATGCACACTTGGGGGTATGCATATGTGTGTTTTCTTAAGTACACTTGCAGACAGGCACTGAAATAAGCCTGGATACAGAAGAGAAGAGAAAAGCATTAAGCAGAAAGAGATAGAGGGACATGGGGAAACAGGCACAGAGAAAGAGAAGATTGGGTCATAGACAGGCCGGGTCTGGCTGACAGCTGTTGCATCGAGAGTTTATCAGATTAAATCTGACCATCTCCGCTGTGGAAGGGAGGGACCCAGTTAACTGATGCCCCAAAGACATAAACACACACATGCAGACAATCACATAAGCTCGCACACACACACACTTCCATGAACAAGTTTTAAACTTGTATTTTAAACATATAATTTGAACTAGTTTGACCAAATGAAATAAAACATCAGCTTTAAATAAATAGATTGAATCACAAATTAGAGATGCAGAAGAAAAAATACAGTTGTCCCAACCTGTGGACAACATAACAACCGACAGCCATAAAAAGACTGACAGATCTACTTATCTTTGTAAATTCATAGTTCATGGCATAGTTACATTTTAAAAAATATACTCAGGGAAATTGCTATGCACTGGTAAATACCCCTCACTACAGCTACAGTAACCAAGTTTAGGTTAGCATGTCAGAAATACTGTGCATCATCAGAGGTGGTTATCTCAGGAGTAATCTTGTGAGAAAGTGCTACAGTTAAGTAATCTGCAAATAAACATGATATTGACTGTCTTTGCCATTGGTGTTGTTTATGGATCAATATATAATGATAGTCTTATTAAGAAACTAGTGGGAATTGTTCAACAGTCTTTGTGGCTGCATTTTGTTCTGGTCTGTATTCTGTTCCTGTGGGGGCAGAAATTGGTTTTATGATGGATTTCTCCCTGTATGATTGGTAAACATCAGTGCTATATGGCCTCTCTGCAGAGACCTCGCTTTGAATCTGAGGGTCACGTGTGATGGTTTAGACGACTGAAATCTTTTTTCTTTTACAAAAGAAATATTTGTAGCTGTAGTAATAATATTTTCTATTTTCAGGCAACATTGTCTTGTGTGAATATTCCAAAGAATCTGAGGTACAATCAAATCTTTTCAGGTGGATTTTTTCATTAACAATCATTCACTTTATAATGGATGGATGACAGGCTATTCATTTGCCTTTTTGTGTCTTTAAAAAAACAAAAAAATTGCAAAATGATTTTTTTTTAAATGCAAAACATTGTTGCCCACTTCTCCTCCCAGCCCCCTTTCCCCCAATGAGCTGTAGCCTTGGGCAAACAACCACAGTTCACAACAATTAGGTATACTAATTCTAATTTATACAATTTAATTTAATTCAATTCTCAATTTTTTTCAATTATTGTATAACACAGGCCCTGTTTCTACTGCCCAACCTCCCCTTATTCATCTTTTTCATCACCAAACCCCCACCAGTCTCCTGCCTGTCACTTACACCACTGCTGCACCTGACAGGCACATTTGCAGCAGTTTTGGAAATTAATTGAAGGGGCACAGTTCAGACAATACTCCACGTGTCAGATCCAGCAGAATGCTGCATCTGTCGAAGGATTATTCCACAATAGCTGCCACACAAATATCTGCAGACCGTCTTCATTCTCACTCTTACCCTTGTACTAAATCAATTTAAGTGCAGCACTGTTTCCACCAAACCCACAGCGATTTGTTACTGGAATTTTAGAGATAGAGAACATACAGAAGCGTCGTGCAGCCCTGACTTTTCTATTTACATCCCAAAGAACCTGCAGATTAGAGAAAAAATACTGTATACTCTTTAAACAACAACACTGTAGCTTGTTGAGTACCTTTACCTAAAATATTAATTATTAATTTATCATCACATCTTCACTGTGCAGTGATGATCTATCTGCACAGAAACCTATTTTCAATCTTTCATCATTTATTCAAGAGAGAACATTTTCTGTGCTCACCTAAAAAACTTGCATACACTGAAAGCGTACCTTTTCAGTGAGGTAGAAGACATACTTAATACATAGATACATACATAGACATACATAATTCAAGTGATAAGATGAGAAGAAAATATGATATTTGCCTTGTCCTAGATTCAGTAATTAGGGAGAAGGGGTACATGTGATTTTGATGATTTATAAAAAAAGTAATTTTATCTTTTTTGTGGGAATACCACCAGTCTTCATCAACATTCATTCATCAACAAATCACAAGTTGATCCTGTATTCACTGTACTACAACTAATGCAAATCATTTCATTTTTGTGTTATAAAATGTATCAAAACATTTACACTTGTAATACTTGTAGTATCAAACAAAAGTTTGATTACTACATTTTTTTCTTGTTTTTAATTAAATTAGATTTGTTCCAAAAAACAACTGAAATGTAGTAGAATGCCTGTAACTCTCAGCCAGTAAGTAATGAAATGAAAAATGACTTACTATATCAATCACATGATGTAATTTGTGAGACCCTATTTCTTATTTGGTTAAGTACAATAAAAGTATTCGTTTTTCTAGTAAAAGTCATGACTATAAAGTTGAATTTAGCTAATTCTAGTCTCCATTTAGTCTACAA
>OMLM01000541.1:61579-72081 GCA_900302695.1 Helostoma temminkii
TGGGTCAAGGCATAAATAAACACTGGAAGTCATGGGCTACATTTATCTTGTAAATCCTTACGAGCCTCCAGTTTCCACCGTTAAACCATATCTGCCTGCTCACTCTAGATTCCTAGCATTTGCTTTTGTTTGTCAGGTTTGCCTCATGATTTCTCTCACTCGTTCTCTTACTGTGCCAATTGCAGCACCGTTTTCTGTTTCCCTCAGTTGTTTGTTAATAGTTTTATTGTTTTTATTGTCAGCTTATCTAGTTTTATTAAAACCTGTTTCAAATGCATTTCGGGTCCGCCACCTTGTAAAACCATGACACAAGTATACTTTTATAAACTAAAATGTCGGCCAATTTAGTCCCAAAAAGTTTGCAAGTATCCTAGAAGTAAATTGACATAAGTATACTTACTATACTCGAAATATACTTAATAAAATAAATTTTAAGTAAGCTACTTTTTTGTAAGGGAAGTGTGTGGGTTAGTCAGACCAGCAGCACTACCTGTTCTGCTCCAGTCTCCCCAGCATGCCCCTCTTTGTCTCGCTGAGCTTTCCTGCTGAGTCAATAAGGTACACTTTGGCTTGTGGAGGATGACAACCTCAAAATAGAGCGGCTTAGCTTCCTCACCACCAAGATATGAACCGCCTGCTGTCTTGAGTAAAATGTGTAATGTGTTGGCATGAAGTGTTTAGAAAGGGCCAGATGTAGCAAACATCTCACCCAGCTGCGTTTCTGTTCCTCTGCCAAATATATGTACAAGGTGTCAAACACAGATTGATGCTTTGACTCAGTGTAGTATCTCACAAGTCCACAAACACTCAGGTTGAGGGAAGCAAGTCGATACACTGGAAATTATATAGAAGTAAAAGCCCATCTAGTAAAAGTGTATTTCAAAAGTAGCAACTGGCAGAAAATCTAAACGGATTCATAACACAGAGAGAGAATTCATATATTAAACCTTTCTCTAAGATTAAAAGTGTGTTGTGTGTGGGGGTAAGATGAAGATTAAACTGAGGCTTTGTAGAAACCTGAAAATACATTCAGTGCTGTGAAGCAGTTCATGTTCAGATTCTGGGTCGATTTTGGAAGCATTTTGGATGAACTGGAAAACTGTGGTGCTGTGTTTTGTTCCACTTGCAATAGAGAAGCATTTTGCATTTGCTACACTCTTGACTGCCACAAAAGAGGGAGTCTGGAAACACTCTGATCTGCAAAAAGCTGGTTTTGATTTCAAAACCACATATCAGCATAAACAATTTTGTTGCTTCGTCTTCATCTGTGCAACAGTTCTGCTGTTTCATAATTGAGTGCTTTTAGCTGATGACATTTTCTCTGACCCTTTCAAAACCCAGTCATTACATTCATAGAGCCATATACATATAAGATAAATTAGTGCAAAAACATAATATCTCACTGCTAAACCGCAACGAACAACTGATGTCACACACTACAGTGAAACATCATGTAAATCAGCATCAGTCAATGAGGGTGACAAAAACCATTCATCATTTTTGTGTCAAAAATACATAACAACCTGTAATTAATTATTCAGGTAATGGAAGAAATGCCATTATTTCTAATGAAGATTTAATTAAAAGGAAACATGATGTCAGTTTTCATTCACAGAAGCTAATCACTGTGTTTCCTAACTTAGACAAGTTTACTATCACATTTCCCTTTCTCTGCTCTTCCTTCTTACTACTGCATCTGTTCTCTCTGCTGCTCTCCTCAGTACTTGTGTCTTCCTGTCTTATTCTTCCTTGCTAAACAATTTCCCTCTCTACTTCCCCTCCTTTTTAATTCTCTTTCTCTTTCTGGTTTACACTTTGTCTCACACTCTCTCACCCTGTTTTTATTGTGTCTCCTGTGTGGCTCTTACTTTGTCTTACAAACTGTTTTTTCCCATTTTCTGTGTTTCCTCTCCATTTCTCTCAATTCCTCCATTTCCTTCTAATGCACTTACTCCGTCCTACCTTCTGTTATCCCCCTTTTCTCTCACTCTGCCAAGCCTCCTCTCCTTCCTTCTCTCTCCTTATTCTCAGGGGCGTCCCTGACCCCATTCATTCATCTCTTTTCAAGACAGTGGATCCGCTCTCAACGATTACTCTACATGCACCACTCTCTCTACCATCCCATCCCTGTGTTTTCCAACCACGTCCACCCCCTGTCCTGTTTTATCTGCTCTCCCTTTCTCTCGCTTGCCTCCCTCTTTTGTCTTGCTCCAACCTATCGCCCGAGGGGAGTGATTGACAAGCAAGCGGGGGTCTTGTATGGGGGACTTTCTGATTGGTGGTGAGAGAGATGAAAAGGATAAAGCCTCCTGGACCTGCCTTGACTGTTGTGCAAAAAAAATATTCATTGTAATTTATCTTGTGCTCAGCGTAAAGGAGCATTAACATCAAGCGGGTTTGAAGTCATTTCTTTGAATTCAGCCATTTTATTGCTTTAATTCGTTGTGTATGTCCAACTGAGAACAATTCCATCCAAAACGTAAATGTCCTCACAATGCTGCTTATTTTACAGAAAAAAAGGTCAAAAGAAACGTATGAAGAACAAGGATGGAAAACATGCAACAGTGCAAAAATGAAAAAGCTGGAAAACTGGAAACTAAGCTTTGAATGACTTTCAACTGGAGTAGCTGCTGTTGTAAGCCTTCGTTTGTGTCCTGTATGTCTCTTAGTGTCTACATTGTGTGTACAAGGAATTGTCAAATTAAATTTCACACTTTTGGCATTGAACAACTTCCTTTTATCAGGTTGTGGTTCACACAAAGTATCTTTTAAGGAACTGAATGATGTTTTTTCTAATTTAATCAGAGAACATTACATTTTCACTGTGACACAAATTGGCTGAGTTGTAATGTAGCTCCTCATGGTGCCCACATGGCTGATCAAAGCAGGTTGTTCAACACACGAACAAAGGAGATATTAAATGGACTACTGCTTCACATTTAAAACATGCAGACATTATTGGGTAACTAAATTAGTTAAACATTAACTATTCAGGTTTAAAATGACTTTAACCAATCACACCCTCTGAAGGTTTTATTATAAACTAGCCAAATAACCAGGTCTGGGACTTTAATCATTTCAAACAAACGTGCTCCCCTTTCCCCCTTAAAAAGAAAAGGCTTATTTTCTTTTTATTGAAATTAATACAATTGTCATCAAACACAAAATGCAAAATACAAGCACATGGTTTTTAGAGGCATATAATTTCCTACTTTTGACTGAAAGTACATGAGGTTGGAGTGGTTGCATTTATTTAAGAAAAGGCATCAGAGAAAGCACTTGGGTTCTACTTTCAGCTGGAGTTCAGTTCTCGACAAGTCTTGTTTTCCAAACTGTTTATGAAAACTGATGCTATATAACATTCTGCTCATGACCAAGCCAGAGGAAGTATATGCGATCTGACTTTGAGTTGGGTGAAGCTGGTAGGAGGTTGTAGCTCAATTCTGATATGACTTAAAACATAAAACTGTCTTTATTTATACAGACAGCAAATCATGTTTTTCACTTGCATGTGAACTACAACCATACAATACCTGAAAGAAGGATCTATCATACATCAGCTGTGATGTAGTTAATTAAGACTCGTGATAGGAACAACCCTAAAACCAAAGGGTTTCTGAAGCATGGCCTGTGTGTTATGAAGAGACAGATGTTGGCATCTGGCAGCCAGCAGTTCCTCTGGCTTGGAAAGCTGAGCACACAATGAGCTGATGACTTAAAACACTAATGCTTTTTTTTATTCAGCTGTTTTTCATTTTCATGTGAGTATTATCCATCACTCCTGGAATATAACTTGTATTATCTACTTTTTATAAATGTATAGAAATGATGCATCATCATTATCCATCAAGCCAGATGAACAGAAAAAAACAATTAAATTAATGCTGCTGTCCTTCATCTTTTAGCCTCTGCTTATTTGAAGTTGCTCTTACTAGGTTCAGGACTTGATTGAAAACCTGTCCAAACATTGCCACTGTGTGGTGAACCTCGTACACTGCAGTCAGATCACATCATAGCTCCATGAGCTTTCCAGTTAGTTGACCTATGATAATAAAGTTAAAAGTTGTGAGCTTTGTGAGAGAGCACACATCCAGGTATGGCACACATTAGTTTGTAGAATCGCGTTTTCATGAATGTCTATATAAAGGCATTTGTGTTGTGCTTACACACAATTTGTAATTGAAAAAGCAGGAAACAAACATTGAGAGCTTTTGCTGTGCAGCCATGCTCAATAATCAAATGTTCAAACTGAAGAAGCCTCTGTGCATATAAATATAACTCATGTAAATAAAACAGCTGTGTTGTTGTTCTTCCCGGCACACAGCAGCAGCCTGGGAGCACATGATTCCCAAAAGGAGAAAATCTAACAGTGACCTCTTTATCACCTGACTCATACATCTGTGCGCCTGCACACACACGTTTCTGCTTCTACCTTTGTGAGGACACTTATTCTACACTGTAACAACTAAAGCACGTTTGTCTATTTGACTACATGTGACTGTAAACTGGTACTACATTTGTGTGCACATACTCAGTGCATGTGTAGTACCATGATGGTAATGACAAATCCAAGCCTTTAAGAATTAGACACACGTGTAAATATTGCAAACCTTTAAACATTTATTATATCTTCAAGTGCCACATCTTAGTCTTTCAGATTTTATTACTGATTAAATCTTAAATGTGTATTAACAGGGATTTTTATAAAACTAAGACCAAGTCCTCCCGTGGGGCTGGGTATGGACTAGCTTTGCACCTATTACGTCTTATTACTTTTCATCATTCATGGATAAAAACATACAAATTGTTAAATTTATAGTTTTTGCTTTCAGGTGTCAGAGTAGTCAAGTTCATGTCAAATCTCAATCCTCTAGACTCAAATGACTATATTATATCCTTTGTGTTACTGTTTAGCTCATAGTAATGTAATATTTAAAAAAAAAAAAAGTCTAGGTGTCTATGTCCATTTAAGATCTTTGTCTGCATGTTGTGCTTTTTTGTACATTTTACAACAGCTTTATTGTAAACAAAAGGAGCATTGGCTAAATATGAGTATCTGTCAGTTTTAAAGTTCTGTATAACTGTTTTGTGTGTGTGTGTGTATATATGTGTATATGTGTGTCTGTATGTACGAATTTGAGAACTATGTCATATGTAACAGTGACAGTTACGGCTGACGGCAGCTCATTACTGCGGGTCAAGACAGGTCGTGAGAACGAGGAACACATCATTAAACTGCAGCATGGGCTCTCCATGTGTATTAGTTGCCGCTCGTCATTTAGAAAAGTAAATGTCAGGCATGTATAACATTATTTCAAACCAAATCTGAAAGCTGACTTAAGTTATTCTGTCTTAGTGCATAGATTAATTCTTAACAGGCCTCCAGAGAAGCTGACAGCCAGAAGAAGTGGGAGGTATCTCTTACCATAAATCACCAAATTTTTCCTCTTTAAGGAGATAAAATTCTGTCTGTTAACATACAGATAACAGGGAGATACTGAGAAATAAACTTCAACACAAATGCAGGAAGTAAGAAGGTGCTGTTGTACAATTTTAAGGACTAACTTAGAAATTTAATATTTACAATTTACAGGTTTTTAGTAATGAATTATTTCTTCTGCCTGTCATGGATGTAAGGTTTTGCTTTTAATGATGAACCTATAGAGAAATATCAAGACACAATCCAGTCGTAATGTTTTGGTTCTAACTGTTCCCACCAGTGTTGTTTTCGGCTGCAACTAAAAGCTCTCTTGTTATTTTTCTTAGAAGTGGCATCTAGCAGTGAGGTTGTAAAATTGCATTCACCCCAATGTCCCTTGTGCCATGTTGTTGTCTGTGACCACATCTGTTAGCAACATGTCATGACACTGATCCTACTTCTTTCTTCTTTTCTCCATGAGAGAAAAAAAAGAAAAGAAGGCTGTGTATCTTTTTCATTACACTAATAAAAACATAATTATCAATGCTATATAACATTCTGCTCATAGATCCCTCTAAATATTACACCCTGTATCTGTAATATTAGTGGAATAATGCAACCATTATAACCATTCATTACTGTACAATACTGTACTGTCACTGTTGTAAGCATCACAAGACTCTTAATATTCTATTAATATTATAGATTGATTTTATTTGTGTGTACTTGTTAGAGCTGTTGTCTTTCTTATGTTTCTTAAGTTACCTTCAGTATGTTCGCAAAACAGTTCCATGAATTCATGAAACTGTGAAGTTGTAAAGTTACAAAACATGAACACTGGCAGATACTTTTATCTTTCATATTAATACATAATGATTTCAGCATAGTCATCATCACTGCTATTTTATTATAATGATCTTTTAGTGGCTAATTAATCCCTTCATTTTTAATTTGAGTTAATTGGGTAATCAGGCTTGTAGGATTATTGTAGAGATTAACCAATAACACTGAGTTGCAATCATCTCTCCATGAAATTTGAAGGTTCCACTAATTGTCTGCATGGTCTTCTATCTAGGCTGTATGCTAATTACTGCTAGTGACCTTAACCGTGGTAAAATCCTCCACTAATAGCATTTATTATTAATAGATGTGATTCTGCTGCCAAGCCAATTATCCTTCTTATTAATTTATTATACAGCTATTGTGACCAACATCTGCATCTGACTGCGTTTTGTTTTTTCACCGCAAAACCATGCAAATAAGCAAAATGTCAGACTGAAAATACGTTTTGAATCAACATATTGGTGAAATCAAATGTTTACAAACAGCATGGCTTGGAAAGAACAGTGGTTTCATTTTAGGGAGGGACTTTACAAGTAGAGGGCAGGTGAGAAACAGCTGATTGAATTACTAGAATTAGACACATTGATATTTTGCTTGCTGATCTTAATGACTGATATTGGTGATTATGCCTTAAACTTTGCCTCCTACAACTGATATTTACATTTTCTAAACGTACGAATGGATAAATTACTTTCAGAAGCCTTTCAACACAAACAATAAATAAATTATGGGTGAAATGGCATTAATTTAGAAAATAAGTGATGAAAATATATATATATATACAGTATGTCTGCACTGAAATTTATTGGTCCAATATTACATGTGTGATTTGTCCTATACATAATATAAAATCTATCCATCTATCTATCTATCTATCTATCTATCTATCTATCTATCTATCTATCTATCTATCTAAATACTGCACATATCATGTTTCATAAACTGATAATAACAAATTTACCTCTGTATATAACTGTAAAGCAATAAAGGGCCTATCACAGCTTTATGCTGGAATATGGAGTAGAGCATTTCATGATGGACTGCCCTGGATGAGTTTTAGCATGTCATTAATCACAGAAAATCTGAGTGGAAACATAGAATTCAGAATTAGTGCATTTCTTCATAAATTAGATCCTGAGGATGATGAGCAGGAGGGAAGGAAGAAAACAGCAAGTTGGGAAGCCAAGCGAGAGGAAAGATTGTAAACAGAGAAAAGGTAGATAAGCAGCACAGCACCAGGGTTGTGTGGATGGGCGACTGTTAGCAGAGTACACTGTACATCCATGCAGTGTGTGGGTTTTTGTTGTATCTACACAGCCTAAAGGAGCAGTATAGCAGTGGAGCAAGAGGGGATTTATCTATGGAATAACTGTCAGTATGTACATCCATCTGATGCTGCAGCCAGAGACAAATACACAGCCAGAGAAACTGTCATGGTTATTTTAATTCTGCAGAAGGTAAAGACATAAAAACTGTAGATGGAGAAATGTGTGTAGGGAGATTTTGACAGTATTTCTTAGATTGAAAGGGGCAAAATATACACGTACTACTAATACTTGTTACCACCAGTGAATTGTTACAAGACAGATTTTTATTTAATTTAGTTTGCAGAATAATTATAGTGTTTATAATTAAAAGCAAATGAGACTAAAAAATTGGTTCCTTCTTTAACAGCATTATATTTGCATATGTACCCTTGGTTTGACTCTACTATTAAAAGCATTTGACTTTTCTTGCATCAGTTTGCTTTCTGGATTAAGATTTTCACAAGTCTGCTTGAAAACTGAAACTATCCAGGCTTTCAACAACAAAAAAAGTACTAAAATTAGGACTGGCAGGGTACGGCTCTGAGTGTGAGTATATAATACTGTAGAGAAGGACTCATACAAGAGATGGAGGAAAGGATGTCATGGGAAAGGAGAAAATTACAACAACTGGAGAGAATCACAGATTTTGAGGCCTGTTGGCTAAAAAACATGGCAACACAATAAAACACACCACTGATTGAAGTAAACATTCATGTATACATACAGCACATCTGTTTACAGTGGGATGGTACAAGAAAACAAGTCCCTCGTTCTGCATCTCTCCTGCTTTAATACTGTAGATGTTAACATGGCAGCTACTTTAAATAAATTAGCATTTTATGAACTTCCCCTATCCTTTTTCTATAGTAAATAAAAATGTCCATTAAAATCTAGTGGTGACTCATTTTCCTGAGTCAGTAAAACAATATTTCATGCAGTGAAAAGTGACTTTGTAAGATATTTGATCTTTCTGCATCAGTGTTTGTTTAAAAGGGAGATTTAAAAAAAAAAAAACACACCAGACAACCACAAGCTAATGTGTATCACAAAGTTAAAACAAGCTATGGCACATTTTGACACATTTAGTTAACTGAAATTAAAACACATTTCCTTTTTCACATTTTACATCATTATTTGCTCCTTCCCAAAATTTATAAATAACATTTCTGGCAAATAATTCTTCATATATATTATGCTTTCATGCCATTTCATGCATGTCATATTATGTTGGCACAAGGCGGAGTTATATGTCATACCTGTTATATCGGGTATACTTATACTGATTTGTCAAGCAGGTTAACTATAATTAATCTCATGGTTATAAATAATCATGTGAGCACAGTAACTAAGACTTATCATACAGAATATATATACTATACAGATCTACAGGTTTTTTTTAAACTGACAAGTATTTATATGTATCAAGGTGGTTAACACATGACATTGGCCCCTCAACAACAAAAACAGCTTCAAAAAGTAAGTAAAAGTAAAATTTATTTCTTAAATCAGTAACTAAGACACATGTGTTTTCCAGAGGGGAAGTTCTAAGTGGCATTAAGTAGAAGGGGACTGAGATAATAAGGCAGTTTTAGAAGGAGAAAGTCTTAATACAGTTTACAGTTGGGACATCTGGACTAATGGCACGTAAATCGATGACAGTCTTTGGTTCTATGGTTCAGTTCTGTAGGTTATTGGGTATATAAAGTTACTGTGTGATCGTAATTAGGCCAAATTTAAAACTACAGAGTAGCTTCACTAACACTGTAGATTTTCAACATTTGGTAAAATCGTAGTTTTGGCTTTCATGACTGTTGTAGATAAACTTTAAATAGCTTGAAGCAGGGGTTATGTGCCAGCTTGTTTCTTGACTGTGACCAATTAACTTCGGAGAGTCTTTGAGTAACTGACTCTGGTCAAGAAATAAAAATGTAAACATATAATGTGTTAATTAGAGGTGCTGATTCCTACCTCGTCTACCTAGCTGTTTTCCCTGTCTTCATCTAACTCCTGGCCGGAAAGTGAATATGCATATTTAGAAAAACTGTCTTAAAACTGTTCCTTTTACAATAAACAAATACTCTAAAGTTTCCTGGACAATCATTCCACCCAGATCAGCCCCGTTTTACCAACATCACCCTGCATGATTGAACTATTTAAACAGTTACAGTATGTTGAGTTACAGGAATAATTCACAATAAGATGCAACAGCTACATAGTGGGCAGGTAAAACAGTATGTCATAGGTGACTGTAACAACAGGGTACAACTGTACAGACATGTTGCCTAAAAGAAGGAAAGGTAAGATCATGTCAGTTGGATACATGTAATTTACAAGCGTCACAAGTGTTACAAGTGTCTATATGCTGAAGTTATAAGGTGAGTTTGTGTGTGGAGTCAACGGAGAGTGAATTATGGGGAGGCTATAGTTGCCTGATGGGGGGAAGGCTAAGTGTGTCCAGAGCACTGTGGTAGAGCTCTCTCAATGCTCTCAACAGGTACAGACGACAAAACATCTGGTTAAAGAGATGAGGCAACGGCTCCTGAAAAGAAGGAGAGAAAGATGAGAAAACATCACATCCCCTGAAACTAACTAAAAACTAATGGAAATCAACAATTGCTTTTGAATTGTGGTTCAACAGAAGCTTTGAAGAAAAAAAAAACAACTAATGAAACTGGCCTGGACAAAAATGATGGTACCCCTAGAAAAGATAATAATTTGTCCATTGTTCCTGTGACTACAGTTGCACATATTATTCAGACGTCTAAGATCCACAGGACTGTAGCCAACCTCCCTGGACGTGGCCGCAAGAGGAAAATTGATTGCCAAACTGAAGAGACAGATAATGTGAATGGTAACCAGAACAACACACAAAGAGATTAGACGTGAACTCCAAGGTTAAGGTACAGTATCAACGTCAACGACCCCACTGTTGA
>OMLM01000541.1:72101-90376 GCA_900302695.1 Helostoma temminkii
ACATCTGGTTAAAGAGATGAGGCAACGGCTCCTGAAAAGAAGGAGAGAAAGATGAGAAAACATCACATCCTGAAACTAACTAAAAACTAATAAAAATCAACAATTGCTTTTGAATTGTGGTTCGACAGAACAACTAATGAAACTGGCCTGAACAAAAATGATGGTACCCCTAGAAAAGATAATAATTTGTCCATTGTTCCTGTAACCACAGTTGCACATATTATTCAGACCAGAACAACTTCCAAAGAGATTAGACGTGAACTCCAAGGTCAAGGTACAGTATCAGCGTCAGATTGCCCCATCCATCGCTGTTTGAGCCAAAGTGGACATAATGAAGCTGACTGAGGAGGACCCCACTGTTGAAAGTAAATCACAAAAAAGTGAGACTGGAATTTGCTAAATGCTTATTGACAAGCCACAAAGTTTCTGGGAGAATGTCGTGGCAAGTCACATCAGCTCCATGTTCACAGCCGCAAAAATGAAGCACACAAAGAAAAGAACAGTTTCACGTTATTTCAGTGACCATTGTGAGTTTTTCTTTCTCTAAGGGTACCAACAATTTTGTCAACAATTTTGTGTTTACACTTGCATCTGCAAGTGTAAACACATAAGTATATAAATACATCCTCACCCCCAGCACATGGACCCTGTTGTAGTACGAGCTGAAGTCTTTACTGAGCGACACGAGGAATTTACAGATCTGAGGAACACAAAAATATTACAAAAATATCTGAACAGCACAGAATGCACACTACTGATAACTTACCTACCTGTTCGGTTTTAATACTGACTCTTGCTCCAGCGCTGTCACTATCTAACGCCTGTCCTGATTGGTCCAGCAGCTCGGAGAAGGGAATGAGGTAATTGAACAGAAGGAGCCACTCACCCTGTCAGTCACAACACAGAAATAGCATGAAAAGATCACCACTCAAGTGTTGCTGTCAGGTCAAATGTGTTTTTGATGACATGAAAGGAGAGATAGAATAGTAAAGTGGAGTGTACCTCTTCTTTGAGAGCTGAGAAGTCTAGCTGGGAGGCCTCAGGGATTTCTGGGTACAGACCTGCAGATAAACAGTCAGGAAAACTACGTTTGTGTTTATGTACAATTTAAAACAAGATTCAAACAACTGAGCCATTTAAAAGAAGAAGCAAAACGTTATCCTGAGGCTATTGGACTGTTAAACCTCTGGCACTGTTTGGTTTGCATATTTTTAAAAAGTAATTTCTTTTTTAACCTCTGAATTCAAGATTTCTCGTACTCGATGTAAATGGCTTTTACTTATTCTCTGTGATTACTTATAATTATGGTATGTTTGAATCATTAGTGCAGGTTTTTCTGAAAAGACTGTCAACCTCCTCCAACCTCATTGTCCTACAGTTTACTAGCAGTAGCATACTGGCAAAAAATATATCATGGTATCAAATTTACAGTAATTCTCTAATACAAGGCTGATCAGTCCAATATTGTGTGGGCATGAATGTCCTCTGGTATCTGTCACTAAGATATCGGCATGTATTTTTAAGTCCTGCAAGTCTTGAGGTGATACCTCTTTGGATCGGACTCCAATACTGAATACTGCATCCTGGTGCCACCACTTCTGCAGTAAACAATAAGCATGGTGTGATGGACACATACAGCCATGAGTGCCCATCAATCTGTCTCCAGAGGACTGAAGACCTCTGTGGACTTTTTGGAAGGTACTGACCAGCCAAGAAAAACTGAGAACACCACAAGACCTGCTGTTTTGGAGATTCTAAGAACCAGTTGTCCAGGGAGGGCAGTTTATCTCTTGTCAAAGTTGCTCAGATACTCACACTTGTCAATTTTTCCTGCTTTTAACACATCAACTTCAGGAACAGGCTTAAAAATTGAAAGTGCCATGGGAACAATATAATCCCTGTTATATAATGTTATTGTTTTGTATTTTACTTCTTTTCCATTAAATCATGGAATTTCTTGGCTTTTGCTGCCATTGTGGAATTATAGGAATACTGCCAGAGGTTTGACTGGTTGTTTGTAAATGAATTAATCTCGTGCCCAGCACATCTCTCACCTTTCTCCACTCCTCTCTCGTAGCTGTCGAACAGAGTGTGCAGTCTGGCACAGTTATACATCACAAACACTCCTCCTCTCGGCCCTTTGGTGGAAACGCCGCCTTCCCTCTGGACGTCTAGGGTCACCTGAACAGACAGCTGTCAATCACTGTGCTCAATTACTAGCGAGCGTCCATCAATATCTGCATGATCGGACGAGCTTATCAACCCCAATTAACCAATGTGGACGTTTGGGGCAAATACACAACATGTGAACATACAGCAATAGTGACTCACAGGACTGGTGTGAACTGTTGACAGCAGCTCAAATCGGACAGTGGCAGAGGTCATGACCCTGATGATGTCATCCCATGTCTGACCTACAGGAGGAGTGTAAGAGGCGGTTTTTCATACCAGTTAGTTTACTTATCTATAGTTAATAATAATTAATACTGTACATAAATACATGTTGTTTTATATGTATACACCTTCTACTTGATCTCCATACTTCATCTCTGACGCCTCCTTCATCTGGCCTCGCCTCAGCCTAGAGGAGAGGAGGAAGACAGAAGCCTCGCTTACACAGACAGCTGGGCTAAAAATATACTGCACTAACACATGAAAAAAACTGCACCATCAACACCCACTGCTGTTCTTTTAGTTTAATTAAAACTGCAGTTTCATAGTGTAGAGACGCTCCTAGTGAGAGCGGCCTCTGTAATAATGAACATCTGTCTGGTGAAGAGCTGGGCGGGGAGAGTGGAGGCGGAGGAGAGGTGGGGAAGGGAACAGAGACAGGGACGACAAGTGGAGACAGAACAGTGAAGAGGAGGGATAGAAAACCTAAAGACGGAACAAGAAATGGTGAGAAGAAATGAAAAGACACAACTGTACACAAAAAAAACTTGATATGTCTTACTGCAGGTACTGTGCAGCAGTGAGGTGAGAACCTGGAGTCTTCACTGGCCCACACACCAGATGTCTCTGCAGACACATGGAGCAGAGCAGGTAAAAATAGCAACAACTATGCAGAACACAATTGCATATGTGCACGTGTTGGGTTACCTGTATATGTGTCGCTCCACTGGCTCTCCACAGCATTGCTATCTGCTGCTGGCGAAACTCATCCTGACAGGAAGTCACGTGCAATGCTGTCGCTGTGACAACCTAAGAAAGACACGCGGGTGATAAATTAGTGTTTCTTTATTTTTAATAAGAAAAAAGGAAAAATAGTCATTTGATTGTATTCATATGGTGCATTTTCTGTGTGGCTCTCACTGTGAAGTCAGGTGTTGCTAGGTCCAGTTGTGCCAGGTGGGAAACACTGTCTCTGTGTACTGAAACAGATTTACCAACAGTCACACACCAGCAAATGATTAGCATATCCTGCTAATCTGTCACACATTAAGCTGTAAAAACACAATGCTGCAAGTCCATTAAATGAATAGTTGTACATTTTGGGAAATTGTTTATTAAATAATACACTGTGTCCATAAACTGCTTTACTGATGTTCTGTCAGCCTCACAGTTATGATAAGACTCCAGGAGGTTAGATGTCCACAAAGAAACAGTTTCAGCATGTAACTCGTAAAAGTTTTTAATTTTACAATGCTTTTTTTATAGGATGGTCCTGGGGTATCAACATATTGTGTAATCGTTTGAACAGAAAGTAAATAAATACAGCCCCCACAAAGATAGGGAATAAAAAATTAACACTATTTGTGACTTTCAGCACTGTCCTACACTCTGGACAGAAATCATCAAGTCAGTAGATCTCACTTGAGTCATTAGCATTAGCATTAGCAATGGGCAGGGTATGAACTGTCATTAGAAATGGTCAGACATTACATTTTCAGAGCTCCTCAGATCTCTGACTCCTTAAACCTTGTGGTAACATTCATTATACAAAGGAAAAGGAAAATATTAAATACTACTAAGGAGTGTGTCCTAACTTTTGTACATGTGACAATTTTTACTTATTTTAAGAAAAACAAAACAGAAATATGTAATTTATCTGGGTTTGACTAAATGTATGTGGAAAATTTTATCAAAATAGAAAACCTGACACATGCCTAGTTACCTGTATAAGAGGAACTTTTAGAGATTCAGTTGTGGTAGCAAGTAAAGAAGGAGCTTTTATTCCCCCACAAAATGCAAAATAACTAAGAAAAGGCAGCACAGTATTAACATATGCTTATTTAACCATACACTGCAGTAAAAGGTTCTTCTCAAAAGAAATAATCTACTGCCTTTTGGCCTTACCTGTGCAGGTGCCAAGGCTAGGGTCATATCCCAGCAGCCCTTCCTCCTGGAACACCCGTTTCAGGTTGACCCTTAACGCTCCCTCGTTCTCCCCCTCCTCTACCTTCTTCCCTCCTCCTCCTCCTCCGCTGGTTCTCCTGCCCCTCTCCATTTCTCTCTCTCTGTATGGGGATTTCTCCAGAGCCTCCTGGACCTTCTCCTCCCGTTCCTCATTGGTCCAGTTGGGAGGGGCTGTCGGCCAATCAATCCCCAGAGTTCGGAGAAAGGTGATAATGTCGCTGTCTTCAGGAAGCATGGGACAGTAGGACACCGCAAATCTGAGACAAAAGGACAAGGGACACTGATCACAACAGCATTTTTAATCTATACTTATTTTTTACAATAATTACTTTCATAAGCAATGTGGGCAATTATTTTTTATTCAACTGATTAAAAATGTAGTGTTTAATATGAAAAATACTGAAAACTTCCATTTAAATGCCAGAGTCAACTAGATCCCAGAATATTCTGATTATAATAATATAAAGAAGAAAAGTAAAGTATTGCTTTCAAGCAGCAGGATCCAGCCAGTGTTTCACATTTTCCCTTAATATAATACCTTAACTTAATCTATTAAATTTTTGGTAACTGCCAATTTCATCACAAGACAAATCACAAAGGAGTTTATTTAGGATAAGTGAGTAACATATGCATATGAACAATATAAGGTGTATATATCGTGAGTTCTTTGCAAATCAACACAGCAAAAATGACGCATACATATTTGCCAACAGGACTATTTCCTTTCAGTCACACTACTGTCTGGCTGGAATGAACCCGGACTCACCCCTGTCTTTTTAGCAGTGTCCCCATGTGATCAGCCAACAGAACAGTCCTCAGCTGACCCAGAGTCAGGGAATCAGGAGTGGGGATGCTGGGTTTGGGGTGCAACGCAGGGCAGTTGAGCACCACACAGCCCTGCCTCTTACTTGAGGGCTTCAGGTACTCAGTGGCTCCATCTGCCAGAACGGCCCTGAAGGCTGCGGCCCGGTCCACTCTCACCCTCAGCCCTTCACCCATCACTTCCCCGCATGCTATAGGTAGAACCCCACTGCCACGGAGGGACAGTACCCTGGACATCACTGCTGGAGGAACCTGAGCACAAGCAGCTGACATCAGTTAATACTGTAAGATGTATAATTGAAGAAGCAACATGGCATTTTGAAAATGTATTTGCTATTTGTATTTACTAAACATACACAACAGAAAAACATCAAACTGTGCTACTAAAACAACTTCTGGGCTGTTTTTGTAACATGAGGTATATACACGGATGACCTAACCTGCCTTGCACTGACAGCATCAGTGAAAGAACATGAGATGTTGTTATTTCCTTTAAAAAGTCATATCAGTGCATCTCTGGCCTGTACTACATGCAAAAATGTCGCCTACGAAAGCAACGAGCTGAGGTTTTAAAGATGACACAATGTACATTCAGTCATAATTGTCTTAACATTGTACTTTTATGACACTGAACCAGCTATAGAAAAGGCCTTGGTGTGATTTTATGCCAACGGGTAGCTTCGACTTTCCTGCAGCTGTGCCTGTCTGTCTGACCCATATTGTATTTATCACTCGTGGGTAAATAATTGCTGCCGCAGGCTGTTGGTGTCTGGTCGATCATGATGAAGGTTGGCGGCCACTGAGTGATCCCCGGGTTTGTCTCTATTACGTTTTCGTCATTTGAGTTTTCGTATCTAAATGAAAGATTCAGTGTTTCAACAAGGCAGCAGGAATCAGCTGGCCTTTTAAAGCAGATAGTTCCGGTTCTCTCCTCCTATTGGCCGAGTCACGTTCGAAACGGTTAAAAACGCCTTCCGTCATTTAAATATTACTGCGCCAACAAAATTCGACCACCAGCCAACTTGATGCCTTCAGCAACTGTCAGGGAACTATTCTGCTTAGCGGAGGAGTAAAATACAGACTGCCTTAGCATAAGTTTTATGTGACTGTTCTACAACCGATAAATGATAAAACCCAGCAGCTCTTGTTTTTGAAAAGTGGTTTTCAGATAGTGCTACTAGCTGTTATTGGCGCATCTGACTTAGCATTCACTTAATAATAATAGGACACACACCGCGTAATGACCATTAAACGCACTAAATTGCTGTCATATCCAACAGGTATCAGCCAAACCGACCTGTCCGTCCGCATACATCGTGTTAAGCATCGTGGTCGGTGACAAGAAGTCCCTATTTCGGAGGTTTTTGGCGCTGCTCTCCTTGAACCAAAGCTTCTCCGGTTCGGGGAAAATCCTGTCTCCGTTTCCACGACTGGAGTCGGGGACATTTTCACGGTTTCCCCGCAATGCGGAGCTCAGCGCCCGGACGGTAGGGGTAATCCGGAGTGGCGACGGCTCCTCGATGTTCTCCATCACCGCCACAGCACGAACAGGTGAGCTTGCTACCAGACTAAATCAGCACATCCACACCCTGCTCATAGCTTCTGCTAAAACGCGGTCACATCGGTTTGGTGCTCAACACCGCTGCAGTTAACGCTACACGTGATATTCTGGCCACTCGGTTGATCACTGATCGATGTGGGATATTGGCTGTAAAGCAGGACTGCACAGGCTGTTTTCCTTAGCGGAACCACTGAAGAGCAGTCAGTGTTTCTGTCGAGCTCAATTTCCGTGTTGGACCAGTGTAACGTGCATAATAGCGCCATCCAGTGTGTAGCAGGGTAGCTGCATGTTTATGGATATACTACAAGGCCAAAAGTAACTGCACATATGGTCTGCAGGTGCTTTAAACCAGATAAATGCGACAAAATAATGTAATTAACACTGACAGTGAGCTGATGTTGTAACACAACATTTTTTATATTAATATGCCAAAGAACATGTACGAGAATTGGTCCAAAAGTATTTTAGAAGCCAGTTATTGTTTAATATAGAACTCACAAAATTAACTAGAACGTAGAGCATAACTGATAAAGTCATTCATTTCCCCACTGCAAACCTGTTATTCATTAGTATGTATAAGGCAAGAGCAATATGCAATGTTGACAAAAGCAAGCTCTTAATACAGATAGAATAAATATGTAAATAAATTCTTCCATATTCAACTTGCAATATCAACTTGAAACACTACATCAGAGTCAAAATACAAGTTAAAGTAATTCATGAAGTTTGAAAGGTTTGGGAGAATTTTAGAAAAGTGAATATAGTAGTAGTCTGTAACACTATTAAATCAAATCAAATATGAATTAAGTCTACATTGATAAATGGCATTTATTGTTGGTGTGGTATCAGTAAATACAGTGGTATCTGAGATTTTGAAGCCCAGTGTTGTAAAACTATAAGGCAGCAATGTTCAGCACTGTTCTACTGTTTCATCCAGATCCAGATGTAAACATTTACTCAAGTACTTAAAATTACACTTATGTTATTTTTACTCCACTACAATACAAAGGGAAATGCTGCAGTTTTCACTCCAGTTGACAGCTTTAATTAACCAGTTACTTTTTCCAGGTTTAGATTTGTCTTTAAAAAGAAAAAGTTGGTGTATTCTGGATTAAAATTAGATTACATAAAACGTTATCATACACGTAATGGTACAAAGCAAGAAAATACAGTTGGCGTATAACCAGAAGTGCAGTAGTTACAGTGCAGAATATTGGATAGGTATGAATATGTATTGAAAATATGAGTATGAATATGTGATTAACAGTATACTGGGGTTATGTACAAGTAGTGACAATGGTTATGGATGCTGCAATGATTGAGGTTATTATGTGTAATATGCAATAGTGTAATTCTGAGTATTTACAGTAGATATAGAGTATGTTATGAACAGTGCCATGTAAGGTAGGCAGTGCAATGGTATTCAGTTATGGGGGGAGTGGGGTGGGGTAGGTGTGGTAGTGAGGGGTGAGGGTGTTAGTGATGTTACTGTGGGACAGAGTTCAGCATTGAAACAGCTCTGGGGAAAAAACTGTGTCCTGAACCTGCTTATCTTGGTCCAGAGGCTCCTGTTGCATCTCCCAGAGGCAGGGTGAGAAAGTTCCTTGAAGCACCTATCTTTGTCCTTATGAGTCAGATCGCTGTGGTGTCATCTACAAATTTGAAAATGATGTTGGAACCATGTACAGGTTTGCTGTCTTGGGTAAAGAGAGTAAGGAAAGGCACTCAGCATAGAGCCATGGAGGAGCAGTGGTGGTCTAAACGAACATCCTGGGGACTGTTGGTCAGAAAGTACAGACGCCAGTTGCAGAGTGATGTCATGGCCTGTAATGTCCAGGTCTCCACATTTGGTGAATGAGGATGACAATGTTGAATGCTGAACTACAATCTAGGAACAGGATTCTGGCATAGGGGCCTTGATTCTCCAGGTGAGAGATTTCAGCGCTGTGGAAACTGCATCCTCCATACTCCTGTTCTTACAGTAGGCAAATTGATGGAGGTCCAAGGTGGCAGGGAGACAGGTTTTAAGGTGTGCCAGGACCAACCGCTCAAAGCACCTTGGTGATGATGGGGGTGAGAGCTACTGGCACGATGGAGGTGGTCTTAAAGCAGGTTGGGACAGGTTGAATAAATGTGTTAAGACCCCCGCCTGCTCACTAGCGCATGCTCTGAGGACGTGTCAATGGATGCTTTCAGTTAAGAGGCAAACCTTGATTAGGGTACACGGCGATGTGTTTCTGGGTGGCGACGCTATCTATCGTGGTGTTGATATAGTCAGATATGGAGGAAGTGTAGTTATCAATGGCTGCTTTCCACAGCCTTTTACTCTAGTGAGCTGCATGTGTGAACTTGAACATGCAGATTAACCCGGACAGACATTAGCCGGACTTTATCCTGCCAGCCCCCTTGTACAAAGCCTGTGTAATGTCCATGTGAGCCTGGGTGTGAACAGACCCAGTAATTCTCCAGGAAATCACAGCAAGAGTGTGGGAGTTCCCTGTAAGGATATCTGCTCAGCGCCACACCATTAAAAATAGGTAACATTTATCATACTTCCTGCTGTTGTATTTCTCTCCTTTATGAAACTGAGGATATACACATTATGCATCCCAAAGGCTTTGTTAACTAGCAACTGGACTTGTTTCTTGGTTCTTCCATTAAGAAGACTTCATCAGTTCTGAACTGAAACGTTGGGATAACCATGACCTGGATGACTGAGAACGTTAACAGACACATTACGTATCATAATAATAATAATAGTCCTCACTGTGGGTTTCACACGTCGGATGAGTGGTGAATAACTGGGGAAGAGGAACAAGGAGCAGTGATCCGATTGTCTCATGTAGGGGAGGGGTTAGCTTTGTAAGCTCCAGGCATGTTGGTGTAAACATTGTTCAGGGATTTATTTCCTCTGATTTGGCAGGAAGCATGCAGGTGGAATCTGGGGAGTTGTAGTGGTTCAAGTTGCCCAGATGAATAAAAGCAGCCTCTGGATGTGTTAATGGTTACATGTACGTCTTTCATTGCAAGCTCGACATTGGCATTTTTTTTATTTCGAGTAATTTTTAGAGCATGTATTTAGTACTTCAATCTCAGTAAAGATTTCGAAGTGCAACCTCTGATTTTTTTTTTGTTTGTTAGTATTTTTGCAAGTACAAACTCAACGCTCTAGTTTGTGTACTTTTGCCAGCTCCGCTACCTCAAAGACAAAGTAAACAGTTCGCTTGCTCAGTAACCCTTTGAACCTACTGAGTGAGCGATCCACAATATTGAATTGCACCAGTACTTGGACTTTGACTGTACCACTGTCAAGTACGCAGACTGAAACACGCCCTCGGAACGCCCACTGTCTCTGACCACGCTTCTTCCGGCGCAGAAATGTGACGTAAACGGCGCAAATATACAAGGGAGGTGTTTGTACTAAGTTGAGACGCTGTAGCTGCAGTATTTTCCACTTAAGAAGATGCACAATTGGCAGGAGAACGAAATTAAAGAACTTTTGAGCCTCCGGGGATCAGAGATGATCCGGAACCAGATCACGGGCACGGTGAAGGACTCGGTAGTTTACCAGAGGATGGCCAAACTGCTGGCTGAGAGAGGGGTCTACAGGACACACATGCAGGTTATCAGCAAACTGAAGGCGCTGAGGAAACAGTACGCGAAGTACCACCAGCAGAAGACCCGCTGCGGGACCGACCGCATAGACTGGCCGTTTTATGAGCAGTGCCATATGGCTTTCGGGAACACCAGCGTGGGGGACCCGGTGAAACGGCACCGGAGTCCGAGCCCTCCGCCTGCATCCACACCGCCGCCGCCGCCTCTCGCTTCTCCGCCACCTTCTTTGAGCGAGGAGCATCAGGAGGTGGTAGTCGGCCTCTGGGACGAAGTTGACGACAGAGAGATCGACAAACATCTGGGTCCAGTAGAGGTAGAGGACGAAGAGGACCAGTATAGCCCACCAGAGCAGTTCCGCACAATAAGCGCCAGTAAGTGTCATTTTTTGTTTTGTTTGTTTTGTGTATTCATGAACAGTCGGATGTGTACATGGTTCTAGGGAAATATGGTATCTACAGCTGCTTCCACACATGAACTGGACTCCGGACTTTACTGCATGTGTGAACGTCCGAGTCAACCCTCACGGACATTACAGACTTTTTCCTGCCAGCTGCCAAGTGCAAAGTCCGTGTAATGTCCGTGTGAGCCTGGGTGTGAACACAGCAGCTACTTCCCGGGTGTTCACAGCGAGTGAGTGGGCGTTCCCCGTGTAAAGTCCGATCGCCTGCAGACAGTCCGGAGTGCATGTGTGAAAGCAGCTTATTTTTCCTCCCGACAGCTCCACCATCCCCTTTTCTCACTTTTTCTAACAACCCAACGAGCTTTTACTAAAGAATCCAGCCATTTTTCACCTGGGTCTCCTGCCACTAAATGTACAATCCATTAAAATGTACAATTTTGTATCATATTCCATGTTTTTATCAGTTTTTAATACATTTATAAAAATAGGTTCAGCACCCCTAAGGTTTTTGGAGTTGTCAAACACTATTAGCTGTTTATTTTCAACTTCATCATGGGTGTGAAAGTGCCTGTCTATTTGAATATTTTTCCATTTTATTAGATTTTGTTGTATTGTACACACCAACCCTTTTTTAATGAGAAGAAGCTTTGCCATGTCTCAAAAGAGAAAAAACAGACCAGTGACATTTCACAGTACTGTAGTGACTGAACTTTAATCTAACATTTTGTTTTTAGTATGTGTAGTGGGAGGAAGAAGAAGAAAAGGAAGTTGTTTGTAGTGTCTCAGACAGAAACAGCTGTGAGCATTAGAGATTTATACATTTATTTATTCTGCAGCACTTTTAACTTTGTTTCTTTTCTGTCTTAATATCCTTCAGTTTGCAGCAGTGACAGTCAATTCAGCTAATGCTAACTAATGCTGGGATGTATATTTCAGTTTTTCCCCGCTTGGTATGTACTCGTACTCGTAAGACCCCCCACATTGTTAAGGTACCTTTTTCAGAACAACGAGGCGACATATTGGTGTAGTAAGCCCGCCCTGAATGTGGAATGTGAAAGGGGTTATTGTTACTCTGGATTTGTTTTCACCTCCCGACCTCATAACACAAGGGTTCCCCCTTCTCACAAATCCCATTGTTGACCCTCTAAGCCACGTTGAGAGGTGTTTATGTAAAAATTAAAAGTAGAAGAAAAACAACATGGTGTTGTACACTGGAGGAAAAACTCTTCTATCGTGTTGAGTATGTTAACGATCATAGTTACGTTCTCCATCTTTTGAGAAACACACTTAAAACTTACATATTGCTACACTGGAGAATTTAGGAGACCCTCGGTGGACCACTACGATGTTCCAGTGGTTGCAGAAGTTGCTCGTTTTTTTTTTTTGTTGTTTGTTTTATTGTGATATAGTCCAACCAGCTGTGTATAATGACTTAATGTCAGGCAGTCTTGCTATAAGAGTATCTTTATCCAATAACTTGAAATTAGCTGCACATCATAACTGTTCTGGAGCTTCTGCTTCGTTTCGCCCCCATGTTGCTGCTGGAGACTGAATCTATGACTATAATCCTTTATGCTTAGGTAGGTGGTTTGTTCTAGGTTTGTGAATATGACCCGTAAATCAGAGCATCAGTGGCCTCCTGGACAGTCTGTGGTGGTACTTAGTGGCTCTGGATGCCAGGCTACATGGGTGCCAGCCAGTGGAATCAGTGCTGTCATCATCCAAGAACTGCCTACACACTCTGGCCACACGACGCTGGACATTGTCCTGCACTAAGAGGAACCCAAGGGCTATAGATCTGGTGGTTGCTATGAGGATTTCATCCCAGTCACTGACAGCGGTCAGGCTACTATTGGCTATGACATGGAGGTCTGTGTGTCCCACCAAGGTTTTGCCTCCCCATACCATCACTAACTCACTGTCAAACCAGTCAAGCTCGATAATTTTACAGGAAGAGTAACGTTCCAGCGCGGGCCGAACTTCCAATACTGGTATTCTCTCTCGCGACTATGAATTGGATGTGAGCAGCTGTTGCACTAGAAAAGGTTCAAGCTTCCTGCCACCATCATGGAGTCTGTTTGAAAGTTTGGTCAGAAACATGCAGCGCCCTGCTGGATGCCTACTAGTAGTTACAAAAACATTAGCAAACCACAACAACAACCATTCCCTTTTTGGCAGTTGTCTTGCTTTTCTCTCTCCACTTCACCTGTTGTCACTTTGATTTGCACCAAAGCAGGTGAAACTGATTTCCTAAGACTTGTTCTTCTTAAATAGACAGATTGATATCCCTATAGATCGATTCATTTGATGTAACACTCTGGTAGTTAAGCATTGTCTTCATTTTTGTTTATGTTAGTACACAGGTTAAATTTACTAAGTGTTAAGATACATTGCTTTACTCAGATAATTGTTGGAGCCAGATTGAAATCCAAACCAACTATTATAACCAAATGATACCAAAGGCCTTAGCAGCTCCACTGGTAGCTTGCTGAGCCTGGTGTCTATGGTCTGTACACAAGAAGGCTTCGATTACTAAACCACCATCTGCACGGAGACTTACAGACTCTGGGCAGATGAACATTGTATGCTATGTCTCCATATGGCAAAAACTGACATGCCAACACTCACCACATTATTAATGTTTGACACGGGTTTGAAACTGTACACTGCTGCAAGCAACCACAGAATGAGGAAGCATCTGTCACTACGTCTCCTCAGTCATATGAAAACTTCACATTGCCCTTTAAATTTGTTTGCTCTGCATAAAATCTTACAGGGTGTAAGTCATGATGAAATAACAGTAGCATGTTTTTTAAACACTAAAAACATTGATATTTCTACTAATTTGAGGCATAGTGTAGCAGCAGTGCCTCCATGAAAATATGCTGAAAGTTAGTTTTAAATATGTGAGAGTAATTATTTGTTTCAGCAGGTTTAATCTTGAAGCAATCTTTTTTTTTTTAAATTTTTTTGTCTTTAAGTGAAGTGGTCGTTTTTTTCTTCCTTCCTTTGGAGAGTTGAAAATAAAATGTGTTTTGCTAGGTGGTGGCTGTTCTCTTTTGCGGGCCATAGTAACAACAACAGATCATCCTCACTGGAATAACAGCAAAAGACTTAAACATAAAATGGTTTACAACAACTTAACTTACTTAATTTGTAAATATTAGTTATTGTTGTTTAAATGTTTTTAGTCCACATTACACTGCTGTGCACTATGTCCATGTTCTGATTGATGTTTATTGGATGTAAAGATGATTATGGGTGAAAGTAATTACCATAAGCTCAAAGCGTTCTAATTTAAATGTATTTATTTATATACAGCAAACAATGAAAATGACTTGCTTCACTGTTTCTTTTCCAGCATACGCAGTTCCGTCAAAGAAAAGGAAAACAACCGTAATGGACCAAGTCTCTACTTTAGTGTCAGCCACTGTTTCCCAGCTCAGAGAGATGGACGCCGCCATGCAGGCGCAGGAGGATGCAAGGCTGCAGAGGTTGATGGACCATGAGAAGGAAATGCAGAACAATCTTATGAGTCAGCTGGTGGCCATGCATGAAAGGATTAGTCGAGAAAACCACGAGCGACACCTTGAACTTGTAGACAGGATACTCTCTAGGTTCACCTCACCTTCAGGCCATTGACTATCTCTTCCTGTTAGAGTGTTGACAGTGATTATTCAGCTACAGGTGACTCTCCTCTACCAGCTGACTAGTGCCTACGCTCATGTTCCTTTTATTTTCCCTGCATTTCACAACGGTGTAAGGAAAAATAATCCTGACATAGTTTTGCCTTCGACCTGTAGCAAACGCAGGCTGAGACAAGGCCATGTTCACACCAATGGACCTCATGCTGTATTCACTGCTCATGTAACTATGGTTGTATTTGTTTAGGTAGCTCTAGAAATACCATATTATTCCAGTGAAAGCTGACAGCGGTGTTAACAAGACACGAGAGGAGCAGAACATTAACACCTATTTGAAAAGGACACTGCACTAGGGGTGTGCGATATGATACTGTTAGATCATGAACAATTAAAATATCTCCATGATCTGCTTTTTAAATTGAGATTGTTATCGTGCTGCAGTGCACAATCTATCAATTTCAGTTCTATGGGCTGTATCCAATGCAACATTTCAGGTGGTGAGATGAATGAATGACACAGCTTAGTTGGTTTAACCATCATAATGTGACAGAGTTGCTTTTTACAGTAGACCCAATGATTCCTTACATCTTAACTCGGAGCTGCAGTGAACAGTGCAGAGTAGTTGTATGAGGAGTGGAGAAGGAGGAGCGGAAGGATCAGAGAAGCCTCCCGCAGCTTTAATATGTGACTGAGCTCAGCTCCTTCACAGACTGAACGGCAGACAGGAGAGGGGAGTTCATTATACCTGAGTCGTTACTGTACATGTGATATAATGACACTCAGAATAACGTAATTGCTGCCCGTGTTCCCCCCCTCCACTGCCAGGTTACCCAGAATGACTAATCACTAAATACTGTACATCAACCATTCAGCCCAACAGATCTTAAAACTGAGCAAGTTCTGGTGACTGTGTCTGACAGCAGCCCCGTCCTCTGCCAGTAGTAGGCTACTCAGCACTAAACCACATCGAGCAGTAGAGAGAGGATCAGTGAGCAATAACTGATTTTTATATTTTGTTTAGTTTTTTGTCAGGATTATTATGTGTTTTATTCAAGTGAGGATTTATTAGACTGGATTATTTTCAGCTGAAGGGACCATAAAAACCCTCAACTCTTTTAAGGTGTATTTTAAAATACAGTGGAGTAGATTTAATGGATGCTCTTGTATTCTTGACTACACATAATGTTTTTATATATAAATTAGGTCATTCCACTGCTGTAGTGTGTTTGCTCGTACAAGATTCAACAAAGAAATTTTGCTACAACTGATTTATGGCGTAGCTGCACTTTTGAATATTTGAGCTTGACCATTCATTTAAATCACAATTTGTTTATTATTTTTTCTGTTCTGTTACTTTGCAAGGTTGTATTTTAAAAATAGGTATAATTATAATTAATATAATTATAGTAACATAGTCTAAAAAAACAACATGGGGTAGAATTGTGATTAAAACAATTATATATATTTTGCCATATCGCCCACCCCTATACTGCACTGTAATTTTTTTAACTTTAAATTCAAAATTCAGTATCTCACTGGACTGCCTTAAAATATTTAGAGCTATAAGCTCCACATAAATTGGTTTTAAACTAAATGTATAATCTTGTAAGGAATATCAAAACACAGACTGTAATTTAAAGAGACGTATACATTTTCTGACACTGAGGCAGAGCATGCTTAAAATCTGCTTAAAAAGGTATATTTCATCCAAAGCTGATTCTCTCAATTGCTCGTCTGATGTATGAAACTGTCAAATTATGTTGTGACGGCAACAAATTATGACAAGACATGTAGAGTAGATCCTTTGATGTGGTGTAAATAATTAGAAAATATCAGATCTGTCATGTGAAGGTGAAGTGTGAACATAAGCTTCGTTGTACAGGAAAGAAGACAACTGCATACCAAAAAGATTGATGTAGTGTTTGATGCTCAGCTTAGCACGTTAGTGTGACTGTGATGCCAAAACCCTCAGCAAAAGCCAAATGACGCTGGCAGCTGTAGCCACTTGTTGTAGGAAGCACTTCAGTAAGCATGGTGGTCTGAATGGGACTCGTGGTTTACAACATTGTTGAAAATGGACATTTAGAGAAAGCGTCACTATGTAAAATACTGATGTAAAGACAGAGTTAAACTATAGACAGCGCTGTAACACTGTGGCAGAAGAAGAGCTGCTCTTCGGTGGTTTAACGGTTGGTTGTCAACAATGATGTGTAATAGAAGAAAAGTATATAAATTGACTGAGTTTAAAGATTTATTAGAAATGCCCGTTAGGAAATAGAAGACAACATAAACTAGTTGTACTCTATAAATGAAAGATCACTAACAGTAAGCTTGTTGCTCTGGGTGTCCTTCATGGCTGACACGAAATTCCCGGTTGCATTCTTTGTTGTCAGCAATCCGGGAGAAAACGTGTCATTAAGGAAAAACACCTTCAACGTCAAACATCAAACTAATGTTAGCGACACAACAGTATATGCTTATAAATGTAACACAGAATCAAACTGCCTCAGTGGTGATAGTTTCGCCTGCTTCTGTGATTCAGAAGAAACCAAACGGAATCAGAGTAGATACACTACAAATAAGCTCAATAGTTTTATTATAGTTTTAGTTTGGTTTGTCCTTGTGGCTCAGTTTGCTGAGATGTGTATTTATACTGTAGATACTTTTATACAGTTCTATACAGTTAACCAGTGTTTTACATCTTTTATTTTTCATTTATGGAACAATAAAGTTTCAAGTGAAATGATGTTGACGCTGACTTAAAATGACTCTAGGAATACACCTGCAGTTGAATATTCACAATGTGATAAATGAAACGCTTGAAGACGGATGCTCCAACCGTGTACCTTCTGGTTGATGAAATGAATCGCTCGGCATCAGCTCTTCTGCTCAGGATGTCCTGTGCATTGTGGGATGGAAACGGACCCCATAACCAGCTGGAGCTCTGAATCACAGCTGCATTATGGGTTCCGTTACAATCCCACCCACCAAAATAAGGTTCGGGGCGGCGCTCAGGTCTGGTTTGGTCGGTACGGCCCGGCTGAAAAGAGAAAGGAGAATGTCAAACAGGGAAGAGGATGAATTTTCTTCTCCTGGTGCAGGAAAAGATAATTTTTATTTTGATGTCAAGCACTGAACTAAAATATAATATTGCGTCTTAAAGAGTTCAGTTGAAGTAAACATTTTTTTTAAAACTCAGACTGATCTCTCAAATCCAATTTTATGTGGCAGCAACACTTATTTGACTCACTATAATCCATATTTAAAATAAATTCAAAGCCCCCTTTCCTATGTTAACCCCAGCCCAACTAGCCGTTACATGATTTCACCGACTTAAAAGAGTTGTTTCCTATGTGTGGCAGGTTTGAGTTAATTATGTGACAGTTGGTACACATCAGCTTCCTCTGGCTCGCTTTGTTGTGTATGTTTTCTAGCGATGATGTGACCTCATTTCACACCACATGAAAACTATGACTCTTAAATTCGGCATTGAATTGAACAGAAAATAACTTTACTTGAGTTGTACACAATAACTTATTTCCTGCTCTTCATTCAGCTGCAAAATACACTAGAAAAGGCATTAACGAATAACTGGAGAAGGTTTGAAAGAAAATAATTTGTTCTTTACATTGGTTTTCACTCTGTCAATTTAGCTCATAAATAATTTCCAGCAATTTTCATGTTTAACTGAATCCTTGCTTAAGTTTGCATCTGTCTCTACAGCCGTTGTAAAGTGGGAATCATATGTACATGACATGAAACTGTACATTAAGCTCAAGCGCAGTGGTTTAAATAAGTGAAATTACAAAATTGCAGAGTAAGCAACATTTGTATACATATATATATATTAGATAAATTTTAAGTATTTTTTAAATTA
>OMLM01000541.1:93176-106416 GCA_900302695.1 Helostoma temminkii
AATACCACAGAACGCTACAGATTGTAGGAAACGATCAACAAAATCCTCAGATGCAGCTTCTGATTTCTGTAGCAGAACTTTTCTGGTTCAAGTCGCTATAACAATGTAACCACATGCTGAATAAATGTTACTGCAGCCTCGGGGTTATGTGCAGCTGTATTGTGCAGAATAACATTAACAATTATTGGCTTGGTTGTGGTTGTAGATATTCTGTTCAAATATATATATAGTTTTTTTCTTTTCATTTCTGCCCTAATTTAGATGAACGACTTTAGACTTGGACCGTGGTTAAAAGCAGCTCACTACTGAAGTTAACTCAGATATTTAGACGTCTTCTGAAAAACACATTTTTTCACAGTAGTAATAGTATCAGTTCTGGAAGTAGTACTAGCAATAACTGTAGTAGTTGCTGTTGTACAAGCAGTACAAGCAGTATTCTGATCTATCAGTTGTGCTAACTAGGGCCTGTAATCTGACTCTTTCCTTGTGTTAATTAGAAACATTTGCATGTGACATGATGGATGATGTGAGACAGGTGTGATCAGCAGAGTGTGACCAGAGGAGTCCCATCAAATCCGTCAGGGTTTCAGCCTGGAAAGTCCGGTGGATTCGGCCGAGAACCTGATCCTCCCTGGGGACCTCTAACAGCAAGGAGGGAGGTGAGATAGGTGTAAAGAAGGTGGTTCCAAACCTTGGTGTGACTCCCACACTTCGTCCTTGAATGTATTTCAGTAATTAACAGTTTAGCAGTAAAGCAGTTTATTATCCGACTGGACAGACTAGAAACCAACGGGCTCAGTGTTTGTAGTTTTCACACAATTGGGTTCATGTTATACTTGTACAATTTTATTTCCAAAAATGTCCTAAAAAATAAATATGTAGTTACTATTTGCTTTTGCAACCTAGATCGTAATTTGGCCAACTGATAGAAATGGGATATTTGCTGACAGTGAAGTTTAGAGTAGAACAAATATGAACAACAGAAGTTAATAATTATTTAGTATTTGCTTGTTCTAAAGGGACTTCTCATTTCTGCAGTCATGTATAAAATGTCTAAATGTTTCTTACAGTTTATACCAAATCATACACACTTTTCAGTTAAGGTGCCTAAAACTGTCTAACACGCAGCCCAGAAATAATTCCTCCTTCTTGAAGATGATAATGTTCAGCTTGTAGATTTGTGCCGCTTCAACTGTTGGATCACTGTGGAGCTGAATCAAACATTTTTGACAAAATCAGATCATCATCTTCACGTAGGGACGATTCAGTTCAGAGCCGTTAAAGTGAATTAGCTGTAGCCGCTGACAGTGGAGTGCGTATTTTTCCTCCGACAAACTGTAGGACCCCAAAAAATTGGTTATGTACAATTAAATAGGAAATTGTGTGGTTATATTCATAGGTTTGGCCCAATCCTGCCTTAAACACATTTTATCTAAGTCTGCCTGAAATACGATTTAATCTGTGCCAGATTTCAGAATAGTAAATGGACAAGTTCCTCTTCAACATGGGTACAGTCACACCTCTGTACTAACATGAAGGGAAGGGATTTTTTTCCTGTGGTTTCCTACATAAGATTAAACAAACTCTGTAGAGGCGACTTTTTCTCATTAGACACCACAAGCTGCAGCACGTCTTCTTTGGATACGCTTCTCCACTGAGGTAACATGAGAATCCAGGGATCTGAGCTTCCATCAGTTAAACGGTCTCTACATTGCATCATTTGTTTTTCTGAGACAGTAAAAAATAAAAATCTGAAATTAACCGATATAAGCTTGTGAAAAAACTTTAACAGAACAGCGGCTTGTGGAAAAACTTTGCTTTAATATTGGATTTTTTTCCCCTTAAAATGGACATTAGTACACTGACATTTTATTTTAACAACATGGAAGGCATTGGAGGACTCAATCACATGTGCATTGATTGATAAATGCTTACTTCCCCTCCGTCACACACATGCACACCCACAGCTAACACAGATGATGCATAGATGATTCTGGCAGGAAGACTGATGGATCATTGGAAGAGCAGAGTGTGAAAATCAATTAATTACTATTTTGTAGTAGACATTATTTTCCCAAGTGTAAACTATGAATACAAAGGGCAAGTAGTGTGTGTTTGCATAATGTTTCTGTTGGGAGGATTCTCCGTGTGCAGGCTGACTAGCTGGATTCTTCTCAAAACAGGCGCTTCTCGTAACTGTGGGAGAGAGAAGGAAAAGGTCACACGACTATCCGTGGTGCTCACTGAGGTTTCCTGTTAGGACAGACGCAGGAGGATGGCACTAAAGGGGAAGTTAAACTGAAGGTTTGTGTGGTTGTGACGATACACAAAATAACTTAAGAAGACTGAACATGAAAAAAAAACAACAATTTTGTATCCACTTAGTTAAACGGATCTTTACTGCAGAAACATCCGGTGTGGGTGTGTATACCTGTGAAGGCTGTGGACTCCGCCCTCTTTCTGAGCCGACGTTGTTCTCTTTTCAAATTTCAGATCTCCGGAGTACATCATGGCTCTGCAGAGAGGAAAGAATCACTGTTACACCAGTCAGGTAACAACACTAAAAACCCAGAGCCACGCTGCTACTGTGGCTAAAAATGGTGATGGGGAAATACTACACAGTGAAAATGTTTACACAGTAACAGACTGTTTTCTGCATCCCAAGGACAAAACTGCACTCAATCAATCATTTAATCAATATGTTACGAATGTACTGAATATCACAAGGCTGCAATATCACAACCTGCAGTGTAAATTTGCTTTTATACAACATTTCAGTACAGTAAAAACTGTATATATTAGTGGACAGCAAAAAAGACAGATTATGACTTGTTTGTTTATTTAATCAGTTTTTTGGCTCCACAAACATAAGTATATCCTGACTGTTGCTAAGCAACGCAAACAATGAGCAGATTCCTCCACACTAGCTAAACTACACGTTACAACAAGCCACGCTCCGCTACTTTGATTGATGCACATTTATCTGTTTGTTTCCATTTATTGCACAACCAGAGGGAAAAAGTGTCTGAGTCTCTTTGTGGCAAGTGTGAATCCGACGAGGTAACAGCTCGATCCGACACTGCTCCATCGTTTCCTGCTCTCAGTGGATCTAGTTTTAAGCTAGCGACAGAGTACAGGCTGTCAGCTGTCCCTTCACTAGTCAGGACTTTCACTGTTGTGCAGTCTTCATACATTTCTCTGTGCTGTTTAAAGTGCTGATATACATTTGTTGTTTCCACGTGATGCACGGCTTTAAACTCTTTTTGTTTTAGGCTCGAAAACAATAGTTCAGATTGAGTCTGCTCTTTGGCATCCATCTGGAAAGTCATGTGACCATATCTGACACATACTCTACCTACTACACAGAGACCGGCCATTTCGAAGAATAGGTTGTCATGTTCTCACAGGTACTGAACTTCTGATTATACCATGAGTAATAAGCCAACAAAACTTACACTCAACTAGAAGAAATCGCTCTGACAGTCCGAGGATACTGAAACTGTCAAAGATACGTCTTGATTCAGTTTGGTGCATTTGGGGTTAAGAGCTTCAGGACCCAGTGTTACATACAAATCAATACTGTTAAGACTTAAAAACTAAATTGTGTCAAAACATAATGACACTGGGAAAACAGCAGTTTTCTGTATGGTTGGATTCATGTACAGTACATGTACAGTGTATGAATAGTATTACACTTCCCTATATTATCTGTGTGTGGCTGAGGATCAGATCGACCCAGACTACAACCTCCACACTATGAGCATCAGCTGAACTGAGTTAGCAGATATTTTCATATAGGGAAGGCAGAGGGAAGTGTATTACCACTCATGTACAGTGCGTGTACTTCATGTACTTCCCAACAAAAACCACAGGAAGCAAGTTGAAAATCAGTGAAGTTGCCCTTCAACACTTCTCTGTGCAGCAACCAAGGTTTTAAAATTATTTGAGTTGTTTTATTGTGTAGTCTTCAAAAGCAGCTCCTTTACTTTTCACTAATCTAATATTTCCACGCGAATGTATTCTTCAACGCTACCTGAGAGCTCACTAGAAGGCAGTGTTACACAAGCAGGCAGATTATCATGTGTTTACCTGAGCTGTGTGAGGCTCTTGGCTCCGATGTCCTGACAGGAGTGCTGAATGCCAGCCAGCAGGTAGGGAACAAACTTGTGGATGGAGCCTTTGTCCTGCACGGCTCCAGAAACACCCTGAGCAACTTTGATCTTGTCACACTCACTGTGAAAGGACAGGGACAAAACAAGTGAGTGGTGGGTTTGGTGAAAAAGTAACGCTTTAAAGTTTCCTGTCTTTCAGTGATATTTAAAGCTGATGAGCTGCAGTCTGTGTGCTGCCACCTTGTGGCTCCAGACTTGATCCATAATGATGAGAATAAATCAAAGTGTCTGTTTTGTGAACTCTCATACAAGTGTTGCGATATCGACTTTGAACTCCAAATAAAGAGTTTTCATTTATTATCGTCTAAAACGTCTGCCACTCTGTCCGTGTTAAGCAGGCTCATCATTCTTTACCACCACAAAGCTGTAATGTCTGCTTGAAAACCACTGAAATCCAAATGAGGAAGAAGTGTTGTCATCTGGGAAAAACTAGCAACAACTGTGCAAAGTTATAATTTTTAATTTAGTTTTAACGGTTTAACTGAATATGAATTTAGTTTAAGTGATTCAATAGCAGCATTGATTTGTTGCCTATTTTATTTCATTAAAGAAAATTATAGTTTTATTTTATGGTTAAAATTAAGATTTGTCTTTAAAGTTGCTGATCTAAAATGTTTATGGTGCCGTTACTAAACTGATCAGTGTGAACCATACGGCCTCTAGCTCAGTTTCTGTACCTGAAATATCTGGTCTGGGAGCCCAGGTTTTTGTCCATAGCATCTAGGGAACCCATGCCCCGGTATTTCTTCAGCCTGATGCCATCAGAGAAGAAATATTCACCAGGAGCTTCACTAGTGGCAGCCAGGAGAGAGCCCATCATCACTGGGCAGAGAGAGGTTATCATCATTATTGCAGTAATTAAATCCAGATCTTATCAAACCTGGAATAAAACAGTGTTTCCAAGTATTTTAATTAACTGGCGACTCTGAAACAACCCCTCTATCATACCTGTAGATGCTCCCAGTGCCAGGGCTTTGGCAATGTGCCCCACAGTCTGGATGCCGCCATCAGCAATGACCGGCACACCGAAACGCCGGGCGTACTCTGAAACTTTGTAGACAGCTGTGGCCTGGGGTCTGCCACACGCCAGCACTGATGGAGGGAACGAAGAGAGAGATGAGGGATAATAAAATCATGTGAAGAAGTAAAGTCAAATGCAGGTGTGTAACTCCATCACGACCACTAGTTGAAGTCCTGGGCACACCTCTTTCACCTACACATCTCAAAATTGTATAAAAGTTCACCACTTCTCGGTCACAGGTTAGAGAGTAGGAGCCAAACTGTGATAATGTGAGCCCAGCACAGGCCCAAGGGACTGGGGAAACTTACTGAGTATCCCATGACTGTGGTTGGGGTTTTGGGGCTGTGGAGCTTTATTATACAGAATAATACTGTAAAACTTTATATCATAATACTATAAAACATACATTTTCATCAACAGGTTCTTTCATATGATCATTACGTGTTTACAGGAACAACATACAAACAATCCTCTGTTCTACATTACGATTAAAACGTTTTAAACTGAGTTTAGAGCATTCAACTGCGTTATAACTGGCATGCATGGTGGAAAACCCCAGAAGTGATGTTTACATTAAAAACTATTCACACAGTGAATGAGCAGACAGGCTGGGAACATGTCCACATCACGTTTGTTAAAGACGTGGAAATGAGGAAGTTAAAGTTGTCACATCAGCAAACCAATACCACACAGCGCTAAGACGCCAGACCCATCTCACACAATATATGATGCCTCTATTCACCTGACCACTGCTAGTCAAATGATTTCACTTACATCTTTGAGAGATTTTAACCAAGTCATTCACATAATCAACCAATATGCACAGAAAATTTTATCACAGTGTGCCAACAAAGAAACATCCCAATTCCTTTTTTTAAGTACTACAGTAGTTTTGCTTCCTGTGAATTCAGGGCTGCAGGGTATTTACCTAGTCGTCCTGCTAAGTGTTAATTCTGTGATCTAAGAGAGGAAATTCTGTTAGGGACTGTTATACAATACATATTCCAATATGTCTAAATAAAATCTGCTTTAACTACATGTGATTATACACTATCCAGCCCAAAATGCCACATACCAAGGTAACAGTTCGATTCATTTCAGAAACATCTGAGCCCAACAATAAATAAAAACATCCTCCTCAGCCGTAACGCTGCTCAGACTGAGCAGGTGATTGTTTCGTCTTGTCGTACCACGAATCGAAAGTGTGTCGCATTTGAATGCAACAATAACAGCTAGCAGTTCATCTTAACGTGAGCTTGACCAGACAAGCCGCTGCATGTCTGAACACAGAACAAATATCGTGTTGACTGTTTGAAGGTGACTCAAACTGGAATAACACACAAACAAACAGGTGAGGGTGGCCTCGCTCATGATGATTATGATCATGAGAAGCTGCTGGTGAAATACTACCACTATTACCACCTCTGCTGAACAGAGACACCCTGTGGCCGACAGATATATAGTGCATTTGCCTGTTGTTAAGAACGTGTGTTAGAAATGAATGAAAGCTGTGTTTTACAACTGATGCAAGGGTGGGGAGAGGTGATCCTCACAGAAAAAGCACACGCAGGGTATGGATGGACTTAAACCAGCCACCATCTGACCAATGGTATCCGTAGGCAACCAAAAGTAGATAATTCAGAGCAGAGACCAATAGGTCAGTAAAGTGGGTGGGGAACACTCATTCTGGATTACTTATTAGTGACGACAGAGGAGCAAGCAAAACCCCAAAACCCTCAAAACACCCAGGCCAGCTCTCAAAACAAACCATAACCTACAAACCACCTCTGCTACTTCTACTGATGCAAAGCTGTTAACCAATCAAAGCAGCAGGCTGTGAAGTGGAGGGTAGGAGCCAAACTGTGATAACGGGAGCCCAGCACAGGCCCAAGGGGCTGGGGAAACTTACTGGAGTATCCCGTAACTGTGGTTGGGGTTTTGGGGCTGTGGAGCTTTATTGCTGGTGGTACACTGGGGGGAGCTGCACACACTCTCACACACACACAAACACCGGGGTGAGAGGTAGGGAAGAGAATTTAAGAAGTCAGAGAGAGAACGGGGGGAAGGAAGGTAGGAAGACACAAAATGAAGAAACAATCAGAAAATGAAAAGAACAGCTGATGACAAAAAAAACTACAAGAAGCACAGACGTATACAAATTCCATACTTCTTATTAATGCCAGAAAAAAAAAATCACAGTAAAATGTATCTCGATGATAGATTCAAAGTCAACACTAGCTTCTGTACCAAAACCATCTCATAACCATAACTGCAAAACATAATCAACAACTTTATGTCAAAATGAAAACAACAATTTGTCCTTTGAGCCAAAACTTCAGATCCAGTTAAGTAACTTGTCCAAGAGAAAAATGTGAACCCACTCAGACCTAGCTTGTGCTCTGACACAACCATTGGGACTTGCTGAGGTAGGAGACGCTACAGACCTCAGAGATCAGGAATGTCAACAACCAGAACATCACAGAGAAACTGTTTCAGAAGAAACTAAATTATTCTGAAATGTCTCCATGTAGGACTATGACACACTAATACAGTACACAGTTATGTGATCCAGGCAACAGATCAGTAAAGCAAACTGGACATTTAGCATCACAGATGCCAAACCAAATTCAGATTAATAAACTGAACATAACATTTTCATCCAGTAACTTTCAGGGCTGTTGGGCAGGAGCAGTTAGTGAGGCTGGCAGTGTTTTGACTTTGCATCTCTATCACTCACCTTCCTGTGTGATGCAGATGGAGCCGCTGCCCATCCCGACTCTCAGTGCATCCACTCCTGCATCAATCAGGTTTTTAGCCTGAGCTGCAGTCACCACTGCAGAAGACAGAAAGCGTTAGGATAATAACAACAGTATAGTTGTAAGTCATCTATAACCCCTACAGTGATTTTTCATTATCCACTGAGGCATCAAGGAAGCTCAGTGTTTGCTTGTAGTTGAGGAGGATGACACGGCTGATGTCTCTGCAGTCACACTCAGTGACCACTATCAGACATCAGAGGTGAAAACCAGTGATGGTCCAGAAAAGGAGACAAGCCACACCCAACAAAGAAAACAACAAGTGCATGGTACCAGGACTCATTAGAAATAATGTTAATTCTGTGCCATAACCAAAGAGAAAATACGTTATTAAGAAACAAAGGAATTAGTAATTAGTGTTGTATTTGTCATTTCAAACATCTATATGTTTACTGTTTAACTTATGAAAGTAGCAAAAATTATATATAAACCTCAGACCTGGCGAAAAAGAAGTGTTGAGGACTGGCAGCATAATTAATGTTCACACCTGACGTAGTGAGGCTGATCTTAAATAATCCAGAAAGAAACAGTAAAAATAAAGAAACTCAGACATCAAGTCTTGATGTAAAATAAATGTTTACACATGAACACATGCAGCCTTCTGTCTTTTGCACATTTAAATGCTCTACGGTTACCAAAATTAAGTACTGAAGGTCATATTAATACAGATATAATATATAACTAAATATATAACTGCTGAAAGTAATGTGACAAAGACGTGGTACTGTCAGCACTGAGCACCAAAAATGGAAACTGATGTCTATACAGAACCTTGTCAACTATTAATAGGGTGAAGTTACATGAAAGGTGTCAATAAAACCAAAACCCAGATCATTTGGAGCAGAAGTGGAACATCACTGCCCACCACGGATTGTTAAAATGTGTGTGACAAATTTGGAATAAAAACTGTAGGTTTACAGCATATTTTCTTCATCTTTTTTTTTTTTTTTTACTTGGCGTGGGCAGCTGAGATGAATGGAAATGTTTGTCTGCAGGCGTTGACGTATAATTACCATTGCCTCCGATGACCTGTAGGTTGGGGTACTTTTCTTTGATATATTTGATCATGTTGATCTGGAAGATTGAGTTGCCCTGAGACGAGTCCTGGAGGTAGAGAAGAAACATCACTATGTGCAAAACATAGTTAAGTTAAATGTATTCACAGCAGAAAGCCTACGTCCAACGTAATGACTCCAGATGGAATCAAAGGAGTGAGCACACCATTAAATTTGCTGCCACTGCTGAGAGATCAAGGCTTTCATCCTACATGGATGTTAACAGCACACCACTAAAAACTGCAGTAAAGTCCTCCTTACCAGTACGACCACATCCACCCCGCTCTGCACCAGCAGGTCCAGTCGGTACTTGTCGTCGTTGTGGGTGCCGATGGCAGCACCACACAGCAGCTGTTTACGGGAATCTTTGGAGGCCAGGGGGAAGTCTCGGTTCTTTTTCAGGTCTGTGCGGGCAATGATGGCCACAAGGGATCCCTCTTCATTCACTATGGGCAGTTTACCTGCAGGGAACCAGAGAGGTTAAACATGTAAAGACACTGACAAATAGATAAAGGTTAATCAGTTTCATTCTCAGGTTTGAACAGAAATTATACTTTTTTAAGGGGTTTATAATATGAAATAAACTATACATAAATTTATAAGAAGTATATTTAACATCGTCTTCACCTTTCTTACTCCTCTGGAGGATTTCATTGGCTTCTTTCAGCGTCACTCCTGCTGGAGCGACCACTAGGTCTTCTCGCTTTGTCATCACCTGATAAGACAACAACAGAAAGAAACTGACATCTGTATCTAAACCAAACAGAGACACTTTGAAAGAATGTGGAAATTCCTAGGTTTATGAAGGCAGAAAGTAAAAGTAATGCAGCAAAATCTGGGGAAATCCAGATTCCTGGATTTATTTTCCAGCAAGACAATAAACCCAAGCGTACAACTAAAGCTAACACACACAAGGTTTCAAAGTAAATTGTCAGTATTTATGTTCTGGAGTGGCTGAGTCAGAGCCCAGAGCTCAGTTCAAATTAACGTTTTGCCAAGAACAAGGGAAACAAAATTGCAGAGTCCAGATGTGCAAAGGTGACTGTCAACACTCTAACTGCTGTCAAAGACACTAAAAGAGAGCAGCAACTAAAGATGATATTCACCTGAAGAAGCTGAATACGTACACAATCCCTTATTTTCTGTTACTTTAGATGAATTTGTGGAAAACTGCTTTTGTTTTTTTCCTGTTGATCAGTATTAAAAGTCACCTCATGGCTAGAAAGTCTCGGGTTCTAACCTGGTGACTGATGGCGGTTTTTCAGCGAGGAGTCTGCACGTTCTCCTCGTGTCTGCTTTAGTTTCCACTCTCAATCCAAAGACATGCAGTTTGGTTAACTGGGGTGACTGAGTTACCAATATGTCGATGTGAGAGTGAATAGATGTCTGTCTCTAGCCGTTTTCACATCTGAACTCTGGACATGGTAGGGAGAATCAGGAGTTGTGCTTTCACATGTACTACGTTTGCCGCTGTCCACCAAAACACTGGTCAAAACCTTAAACGTCAACGTGTTGTATCTTCATTATGTCCAAACTGCACCCACCTCACTAAGCGGAAGGTTGTGGTCCTCTGGCTTCAGGAAGTCAATGTCTCTGGAGGAGATGATTCCCACCAGCTTGCCGCCCATTTTACCGTTGTCTGTGATGGGGATGCCACAGAAGCCGTGGCGAGCTTTGGCCTGGAAGACGTCTCTTACACGCTCATTGGGACTCATCACCACAGGGTCTGTGATGAAGCCCTGCTCATAACGCTGGAGGAAGGGGGTAAGGAAGAAAGTGAGGAAAAAGAGGGTTGGGACAATGGAGGATAAAGAGTAGAGAGGAGGAGCAGCAGCGATGCAAAGAGAAATAACTCTACAGTCTATAGCAAGAGTGGAAAGGATGCAGGGAAAAATAAACGAGTTCTACTGGTTCTAAGCAACTAAACGGCCAACATGAGCAGACGAGACAACAATGTGAAATAAAGATGAACATACAAAGCTTAGAACAAAAATTGGTCTATAAAAGATAAAATTAAGAAAGATTAGATAATTCATGATGAAATGGAAGACAGGAGGAGAGAAAACAAATCTGTACAAGTACTCGTCACCATCAGTACCTTGACTTTGCGCACTTCATTGGCCTGGAACTCTGGAGTGCAGTTGTGGTGGATAAAGCCGATACCGCCTGTTAGCTGTGTGGAGACAATACAGTGGGGCATGTGTGTCAATGAGCACCACCGTCTAAGAAAACAAAGAACCTGTGATTGAATGTCGTACTTACCGCCATAGCGATGGCCATGTTGGCCTCTGAGACAGTGTCCATGGGAGAGGAGACAAAGGGAGTTTTCATGGTGATCTGTTTCGTGAGTGCTGATGTCAGGTCCTACGTAGAAGACGAATACAGTTAGTCCAGTATTTCTTTTTTAACCTTGCATGTCACAGTAGGAATCATGCAGGTGTTTATATTAAGCTGCTTCAGTTTCAGGGCCTGGGTGTCATGGCTCATTACTAAGACAACTGAACAGGACAAAAAGAAAGTCTTCAGTCATAAAGTCAAGCTATCTGGGTGAAACATATCCTGTTCTATTGCTGTTGAGGTTTGTCATGAAATGATTTTTGTGTTTTAATAGAAAATAAATACTTATGTCACTAAAAAACAAAACAACTGTCACAAATCATGACAAGCACCCTTCTGCTCCTGTTTAATAACTGCAGGAGCAGCTTGTTCTTCTTCGTCGCCTCTTAATTAAAAAGAACAGCCGAAATACAAATATTACTTCCATTGCCTTCTTCTACTGAATTAATTTTCCAACGTTGGGAAAAAAACGTGTTCTTTATATACATTCACTGACCACTTTATTATTAGGTACACCAGACTGCATTATATTAAGAGGTGTTTCGAATGTTTTGGCCCCTTCATTAATCTTAAATAGATCAAAACATTATGACCTTATGTCCACCACACACTATGACTTCAATAATAAACATTTATAAGAGGTATCACCTTTAGGACAGTTCTAACTTAAAAACTGAGATATTATAACTTTATAAAAGTAGAATTAACGGCAGAGCTATACATACATTTACTTACATACATACAGCTCATTTTCCACTCTGCTTGTGCCATGCTACAGTTAAAAATTTGCAGTTATCCTGTAAATGTCACAGAGGTACCTTGTGGAAAAAGTCTTATACTCTCCTTATTAGCAAACAATACCAGGATCAACTATAAATTCTGGAAAACCAAACTTTCCTACACAGGTTTAAGGCAGCATTGTGTGTCTAATCCAGGGGATATTTGTGATGTAAGGCACACAGATGATAATCCTCACTACAATGTGCTCCCACCATGGACATCATCCCAGATTCAGATTAGTTTAATACCACAACAGAAATCCTATTCAGAGTTTGTGAGTTGGTAAAAAAAAAAAAAAAAAAACTTTTCTCACCACTTGGTCTGCTGTGAAGTCGATGTAGCCCGGTAGAATCAGAAAATCACTGATGGAGACAAAAACAAAACATAAAAAAATAATAAAAAAAAGTTAATTACAAGATCTGCCATCAAACAGCCAATCAAAACTGAGGACATGACGTTTATAATCTGCAACCTTCATACAAAAACTGAGTTAAACTTTACCACTGATTCAAGGTTTTTTATGTAAGGTGTTTGTAAACAGTGCAAAAATGTAAAATGTGACTTTAACTACTAAATGTGACTTAACATAAATTTCTCAGTAACCATCAGAGTCGTGTTACGGTACAAGTACATTGCAAAATGTTTCTGCAAAGAATGTGGAGACTGAATCCATGGCACCCGAGTAGCAGTGAGGCCCATGTGTAAGCGACACCAGAAAGAAACGGGACGTTTAAGGGTGCGACATCCAGTGAGACTTTCCTAAAAATATTTATCCACAAATGACTGTGCTAGTTTAATACTCTGTCAACAGTCTGTGAAGATTCTCAGTCATCTGGTAAAGTTATCTGGAATTTGAGTCATGGCTTCATGGTAAAGTTACTTGGATGAGTAATGAAAAGTTTCGAGTCCAGTTGTCATGACTCAGATTCCAGATAACACTGTAAACAACTTAAACAATAAATAAAACAAAGGGGATAAAATTTATGTGTTCCTTACCCATAAAACACTGCTGAAACATAGTCACATAACGCTGCAATCAAAATGTGAATTACCGATTAT
>OMLM01000544.1:0-22713 GCA_900302695.1 Helostoma temminkii
TCTTGAAAATACCACTAACTAACCTGGTATCTTGCAAGTGAGTTATTTAATTAAGTGATTACGTCAATCACTTTAGCAACTGTCAGCAGGTATTAACCCAACTCGTTTCTCATTTGTGTAGAGAAGAAAAAGTTTTTTAAAAAGTTGCCTCCGCATAATAAATGTGCTTTTTACACTTTCATCATAACCCACTATAGAAGTTACAGATTTTAAAACACAGTTTTCACATTTGCATGAGAAAGAGAAATAAAACTGCGCTTGAAATAATATGAAGTCACGTGTAAATTACATGACATTGCATTTACCAGAATATTTTATGGGGTCATTTTGAATGGGCTCTTTAGGTTTTTATGTCAATCATCACCAGTAGTAATGCTTCTGGGGATTTTTATAAGGGCAGTGTTGATGAGGAGAACTATCTCTATATGACAATGTTCTTTCTCTGCAGACGCTTTGTAATTACGTGATTCAGGATGCTACTAATGGAATCAAGTTTTTGTTCGAATAAACACAGATAATGTTGTTTTTGTGTCTTGAAAATACCACTAACTAACCTGGTAAGTGTGTTATTTAATTAAGTGATTAAGTCAATCACTTTAGCAACTGTCAGCAGGTATTAACCCAACTCAATTATCGTTTAAGTAGAGAAGAAAGAATAAAAAAAGTTATCTCCACATAATAAATGTGCTTTTTAAACTTTCATCATAACCCACTATAGAAGTAACAGATTTCAAAAGACAGTTGTCATGTTTACACCAGAAAAAGAAATACAAGTCAACATGGAGTAATGTGGGGTCACATGTAAATTAAATCACATTGAATCTCTTCAGATTTATATGTCAATTATTACTAATAGTGCTATTAATGTTTCTGGGGACTTTTATAAGGACAGTGTTCAGCACCACATAATGCTAAACTATGTTTAACCTATATGACAATGTTCTTTTTCTAGAGATGCTGTGTAAAACAGATAATACTGGCGGACCCCTTAACTGTTACTCATGCAGATTGACCCCAAACACGCATCCATTGATGTAAAATGAACCACAAAAAGAAACCTCGCCATCCCTCCATCCATACGCCACACTGATATACCAGAAGCTCCCCCTACAGAATAATTGGCGAGAGCTCATTTGCAAGCTGAACGGCGCGGATATTTATTTAAATTTAATTTCGTTCCCGCACACGGTGCACTGTAGGCTTTTGTGCCAAAGTCATATTAACCCCTTGACTAGTTAATATGCAGTGCACGTGTTTCCCACGCACGATGAATATTCATATTGATGGCGTTTTCGCCGCCGTCCCTCCACACCTCTCTCTCTCTCTCTCTCTCTCTCCGCTGTAAAACGCGTCAACGTGGTGCCATGGAGGTATCCCGGAAGACTCAGTCATTTCCACAGTTGTTCTTTCAAACACAAACACAAACACACATCATTTGGCTCCTTCTTGTTTCTGTGTCGCTCGCTGCCGCTGACTCAATGACAGATAAGACTCAGCTGCTGAGCAGAGACAGCGCTCTGAAGGGAAGAGAGGGGAAAATAGTCGTGGCAGGTAAATAACACGATGACAGGTAGCGTCCACAATGATGTTGTGTCTGGTGAACTGCCCATGTGCTTGGGTTACGTGTAATAAACGCACTCGAGTGAGCTCACAAAAGTTCATGTGAAGACAATGTCAGAGATTTGGTGTTTTATTAAGTGGTATCAGTTCATGATTCCAGTTGCAGTGGAGTTGAGTGTACAAATGCTTTTGTTATTTTTTGACATGAGACATGATCATGAGCAAATGAGCCTCTGGGAACAGGTAAAAAGGTTCCTACCCCTAACCACTGTTTCCTGTAGGACTCCTAGACTGTATGAGGCCCAAATGTGTCGGTTTGTTGTGATTTGTGTCTCTATTATTGGTCATAATTTTTGTTATCATTGTGTGTCTAGTAACTGAGCTGTGTGACTTAAGTTACAGTTACTTTATACTGAGGCCCCTGACCTACTGGGCCCTGGACCTGCTGAATAATCCATTCATTGTTACTGAGTTGTAAAACAATTGTTGGTTTTATGTTAATTTTATGTTAATTCTTGATTTTATGAATAATGTGAAAGTAAGCTGACATGCTTGTGCTGAAATAACACAACAGCTGGTGTAGATGACATACTTTCTTCAAAACCAAATAATGTTAAAAGTCTTCATTAGATTTGTTGTTCTAGCAATGTTATGACCTTATATATTTATTTCTTAGTCACTTTATTAGAATATAACTAAGAAATATAGTATACACACTATGAAAAAACAAATATGTGTATGTATATATATATATGAATATTTTGTCTTTAGAGTGGAAGAACTGTCAAAAATGTTTCTTCTTTGAGAGACCAGAAGAAGTCCAGTTGAACCTGGTTCACCATCTGGCAGCCAGGTCCTGGTCTGAATGGTCATGGTCTGAAGAAGCTTGGTCAGGAATGGTCTTTATGGAAGGATAGAAATAGTACATGGCCATCATAGCATTGCTAAAAAAACAAACGACAATCAAATGGGGGCCTAAGACTTTCTCATAGTACTGTATTTTGGGTATCTACTTGTAATTACAACAAAGTTTTCTTAGTAGACAATGATGAATAGAATAAATGATGACAGACTTGAACCTTAAAAGTGCTTCCATTTTTCAAAAAATACTGACAAAACCTCTGCACTCTACTATAAACTATACATATTTGAGGACTCTTGAAGTACAAAACTCACCCTAAACAAATATTTGTGGATGCAGTATTTGGTGTACTTGACTTGAATATGAAAAATGCCAATAACCAGACTTTGTTGCTGTGGATACTGAATTATGTATTCTTAAGAGAATATGTTCACACAGTGTAAATTTACTTTCTTTATCATTAGTGATTTCCTTCCCTTTGAGTTTTGGCCGTTGGGAGTCTGATGTAGCATATTTAACTGTATAAATCAAGCATGTCCAACACATTTGCTAAAATACTTTTTAGTGTGTTTGGGCACAGTAATGATTCAGCCACAAAATCAGCAAAAGCCTGCTGGGACGTGTGGTGGGATTGTGTTACAAATAGTTGATGATTAAACCAGGATCAAACAAATTTGTATGGATCAAGTTCTTAGCACTGCCACACACAGTAGCACTCACAGAAATGTGGTGTTTGATTTGCTATTACATTAGATTGAAATTTTGTTGCAATTGATATTTTTATATTTATTATTTTCCCACTTTCAGTTAATGAAATAAGCCCATTAGACTCCTACTTTTGCTTATCTGTTTATAATGTCATCCATATTTGATTTGTAGCACCTAGTCAAACCCCTTCTCACATTTCAATCTGTCTTTTATCTGTTCATTCAACTTTTATCTCACTATTTTTGGACAGGAAGGCTCATAGGAGTATGCAACAAAGGACAAAAATGCAGATGAATGTGGTGCTGCCAGTCACCTACTTAGACACAAGTATCCATTAAGTGCATTGTGGGAGTTGGGTGTGAGTTCATAGGAAGAAGCAGTGCTGCAGCGTCCAGGGGCCCATCTGGGCATTATGCGCATGAAGGCTCCGCCCCGTCGTAAGTTCCTGCTCCGTCTGTCGAAGCAGCTCGGAGACACCGCATGGCAGAAATCTGTTCCTCCCCCTTCACCATGGGGGGCAGCTTAGGTGGAGACATGGTTGTTTTGGTGTGTATGTGTGTTGGGCTAGCTTTCTTCTGTGTTTGTTGGTGTGGGCCAATAAGCATGAGTAATTTAGGTGTTGGACTGTCTCCACACAAGCCCTGTGCAGTCCCAGCCTTGTGTGTCAGTGCACACATTTGTCCCCCTTCTGCAGTAAAGATCACTAAAACTTGTTTGGAGCACTCTTTAAAGAAGCACCTTGTTTGTTGTTCAGACCTGACAGTGATTCTCCATTCCCTTCCTCGCTACAGTTTGTATAATGTACTCTGTGACCTTGGCGAAAGTGATCCAGTGGCAGATTGCTACATGGTAGGGGCATAGTAGCTATTATTTTGAGTCAGTGCAGGGTAGACCGCCAATATTTCTTCTAAACAGGATGGGGGAGGTCAGCTGACCAAAATCAATCTCTGTTACATGCTTCACTATTACTCTTTAAAACAGGTTCATGGTGAAGATATATTTCTGACACTATTTCTCTGTTGTTTTCTCATCTGTGCTGTCTCCACATGCCCTTGCCTTTTCTCACTTTTTGCAAAATACTCATGCAATGAACAAATACGTAGGTAAGTGGAATAGCATGTAAATTAAATATATAAATAGTAGATATATAAATGAGAAATATTTGCTCAGTTTGCTTAGTGAAAAAATATAATTTGTTTGCACCCAACTTGAAATATGGCTTTTTTATATTATGCCCAGGTCTTTATGGTTTTCCTTCAGGTGCTGTGGTTTCCATCTTGCATCAGTGGAATTGGAAAAATGAATAGTTTACCATGCATGTTGCCAGTGCATTCTGTGATAAACTATAGTTCCCTGTGACAGTGAAGAAAGAAAAAGGTACAAAAAGTTGATAGATTTGCTCTGGTATGTTTACAAAGGTAGTTTGAAAGTATTTTTTTATAATATTATCCCTTATTATTCACTTAAGAACAAGATGCATTGTTCATTCGTGCTGATTGTTCGTGCAATTGGATGCCACCCCTTTATTTCTGTCAAATCAGCTTTTGAGATATGCATTTGGGCAGGCCCCAACAGGATGTGACTCCATCTTGTTGCAAGTAGATAATGAAGCCTGCACTATAGTAGTCTTTTCCATAGCAACTGTTTCCGTTGCTAGGATACAGTATGTATGGATGCATGTATGCCTTGAAAGGTGTATCCTCCAGAGTTTAGACAGTTTCTCCACCTTGAACATGGACAGCTTCATATGTATGTATGTATGTGTCACAATACCAAGTTAGGCTGATTGTTCTAAGGCCACAGCAACATAATTTCCTTTACTTACCTTTTACAGTTGTTAAAACTGGATCACCTCCCACCAGTCTTGCCTCTTTCTCCCCTCCCTTTCCCTCCTTTGCCCCACTCCTTTTCACCCCTACCCATCCTCCCATAAAGCAGAGGGTAGTTGGCACCAGTATAAAGCTCCAGCCTCCTCCGACGACTCGTGCCTGACTCTCTGCCAAACTCTGTGAAGCTAGAAAGAGGAATAGCGAGAGACAGGGAAAAGAAAGAGAGGGGGGAAGAGAAAGAATGGAGTTTTGGAAGGAAATAAACAGAGCAGCCTGGAAATCGACCTTTCCGTCACCAGGTTTGGCATCCATGGATAGAACCTCTCCCGTGTCTCTGCACGAGGGGGCAGCAGCACTTGGACTTCAGTTTTACGGGTGAGAAACACAGGACCACTGGTAGAACCAGAGGATACCACACTAAATACCTACTGAAACAAGATGTTATTATCCGCTAAGCAACAGATTGTTGTGTCCTTGACTGATGGTAACCATGATACCATCAGAGTGGCAGGGTGCCGTGTCCGATGTTTTGGTTCTGGTCCAGCCGCCTACAACCAACAAGCTAATAGACAAAAGGTGACTAAAGTATTCCGCTTCAGTCCTGCTGGACTGTATGTACTGTGCTTTTCAGATATCCACGAAAACAAAGCTGCACAAAAGAAATTACGCCCATATCTCATGCAAGTTGGAGAAAAAAATCCTTTTTATGAATCCTTCCCCCATACGCAGCCTGTTTTCTTCTTTTGTAACCACAGTCAGTCACACTCCCTGCTTGTTTTCTTGTCATCCTCTGTTCTTTTTTTTCTGGCGTAGTGAGGCAGCATAGTGAAGGTATTCAGCCAGTTCTTTCTCTGTGCCTGTGTGTGTTAGGTGGGGTAATTCTGGCAGAATGGGGTGTGGGCGATGGGCTGGCAGGGGGGAATGCTAGGCTAGCCACAGTGAAAGGAGCCAGCCTGGCACTGCCTGGACATCTGCCAGCTTCTCTATGGGAGAAATACCCACACCAGAGTTTGGTGTGCAAGCGATTGTGTGGCTGATTGCGCTCTTCTGCGCTGTGCGCGCACGTTTGTAAGAGAAGAGTGAGGGATGATGGGAAGGTGGTGTGAAGAAGAGAGTGTGAAGTGAAGATGGAGAACAGCTGAGAGAGGCGAGAGGGTGGGGAAGTTTGGCTCTGAGTTGGCTTCTCTGGACAGTGCTGTGTCGGCGTGTTCTTGGCTGTCTTCGGTTTTACCTCTCTTTTTTTGTTTGTTTATTTGTTTGCTTGTTTGTTTTCTCTCTTGGATGAAGTGCTTGGTCTTTTTATATAGTGCCCAAAGGCATGGTGGTCTGAAAGCCAAAAGAATCCTTCAGTGCCTCTCTGCTACCCTCATCTGTTGCTTCTCACTGGCTGTTTACTTTTTTTATTGTTTTGGCAGGCTCATCTCTCCTCCTCCCACTCCTCCTCCTCTATTGCACACTTGTCTCTCTGACTTTCTCATTTATGGTTTCTGTCTTTTGACAACTTCAGTACTTATCTCCGTGGCCAGAAATGGAGGACACGAGGGCGGGAGCGAGCAGAGAAATTCACAGAAAAAGATGAAGGTTTCTCCTGTCTTCCCCCATGTTGAGTCACTCCCATGGACTGAAGATATTGTGCTGGTACAGTCACTGACAGACAGATACACTTTGATTGCAGCTGACTGTGCCCCTGAATGTGACCTGGTAGTGCCAAACGACCTGCTGCTAAAAGACAGAACTGTCGCACAACAGGAGGGCAGAAAGGGACCGCCTGAGGGTAGTCAGGCCTCTGTGACATTTCAAGAGTCCTTTATGCTTCTGCAATCTGTTACTGCACAGAAAAAAAAACAAACTGTTTTGTCTAATATCAAAAAGTGCCCTTAACGTGGCACACCAAGACAGCTGTTATCAGCTCAAGTGCTGTGGTGCTTTTTTTGCTTCTTATATTCTTCAAAACACTTGTTAATCTTTGGAGTCCCACCATGGCGAAACAGTTTCTCTTCACTGCTTCTGTACTGTGTAGTTTTACAGTAGTCACATTCTGAAATAAACCTCAGGTAGTTGTTGGCCTTTGGCCTGTTGTCACAGATAGAGCTCATCCCATGTCTGTATCAGATTAAAGTTTGTATTCAGACCAGTGTCTCTGAGAGATGTGAGTGTGACCAGAGTGCCATCACACATTGAACTTTGTGCAGGCATCAATTATTGTATTGTGCCTAAGCTCATAGTTTACCCTGTGGCCTGTTTGTCTGTATACTAATATTAGTAGTTGCAGTAAAAAACAGCCTTGCTTAGTGGAGATTTGCACACTAAGTCATCTCAGTCTTCTTAAACCCTAATCCTCCTCATACATCTGTGGGCTACACAGACACGCACACACTTCCTTTTTAGCGCTCTAATTCCACGCAACACAGTTGGCAGTGGAGTGCCACCCCCCGCCACCTCTCAGCACTCTAGTTTGCTTTACTTATTAGGTATTTTTAACACAGCAAAGATTAGGATAACATTGGGTCTACTTGAGAGGCCCTTTCCTGCATGTGCAGGTATACGGGCGTATGCCCCAGTGCTTCATCACTGGCGCACTTCTTGGGTGATGCAATCGAACACATACTGTAGCATAAGAGAGAGATCAGAAGATAACTGTGTGATTGTGTTTAATTGTGGGTGTTGAGGAGAGGACAGCAGGGATAGAACAGCAGTCAAAGCCGTGTAATCTCTTAAATGTCTTTCAACACAGAAGCCTCTGGCTCTGATCCGCTGGCCTGGGTCAGCCTTTAACGAAGTGCAGACCTGTGAGGCCCAATTAAAGCACCTAATGGGCCTCTTTTCTTGCATACTGTAATTTGCACTGTTGCATTATTATGATGTGATACTGAAATTGTGCACTGTTTCTCTTCACAGACAAGCATGCAGTCAATGGGAATCTCACTGTGGAGCCATTTCCAGAAGGCATGGAGACCATCATGTTTGGTAAGACCTCATAATTACAGGATTTTTTAAATCACAAATAATCCAGTAGGAATCCTATTTTACTAGTTTACGACCAGCATCACATTTTGATGAAATATTGGTCTCTATGGATGGTTATCACCAACTATATGAATACTCTGTCCATGTGTGTTTGCATTTTGTCTCTATGTGTAGGTATGGGCTGTTTTTGGGGAGCAGAGAGGCTTTTCTGGCGCCTTCCAGGGGTCTTCTCCACACAGGTGGGCTACGCTGGTGGCTTTACCCCCAACCCCACATACCATGAAGTCTGCTCAGGTATTATGCATTTTTGTGTATTTACACCTGCTATACTTTGAATTATGTTACACAATCGTGCTGCCTTCCAGTGAGGATGTGAATTGAGTTGACAGGACATTTCTCCGTAAGATTAATCAAGGTTCAAGGGGGAAGAGAAAGCGAAACAGAACCAGAAAGGGTGTTTTAAGTACAGCACTCTCATCTTCTCACCGCCTTTCCTTCATCTGCAGTCATCTACTCAGAATGCATTGCTCCAGATGGGCTGCACCACCCATCCCCACTTCACCATGACCTACTTGTAAGGATTGGGCTCTGTATTGTGCTGTACTGCAGCATTTTTGCCAACAGATGTTACTGTGCATGAAGTGCCATAAATGGGTGTCTTTCCCCAAAACTATGATTTGGCAAACATGATGCTGAAAATACAAGCATGAATTCTGTGTATTTGCTATCAAAGTCATTTTAAAATGTTTGGCCAACTGTCTGTGTCTCTGAAGTTGTTTCATCAGTTTTCCTCTTCATGAGATTCAGATAGATCATGTAGCCCATTGATATATAATTCAAATGAAAATATTTAGACTCTCTCGTGTTTTAGAAGTCATAAGCTGTGCCATGTGAGGGCACATCCATGCAGGGAAATGTGGAGTGTAGGTGCAGGTACAACATGGACATGGAGAGCAGGGAAAATATGCTTTGGGCTTTACTGGCAGACTTTCTGAGCAGAACCCTTCAAGGGATTGTATGTTTCCTATCTATCAGCCTTTCAGTCTTTCTTTCTGTCAGCTGCCAAGCAACAAGATGGTCAGCTACGGAGAAGGGTGGAGATGGAGACACATGACAGCATGTGAGGGAATGAGTAAAATAAACTTTTGAGAGGAAAGAAATTTTCAACAAAACTGTGAGAAAGAATGGTTGCCTGTCTGTCGACTGAGAGAGTGCAGGCGTCGCTCCAGTGGCCATGACGGAGCAGAACACTGCGACGGCATGAGACCGAGGGGCTGTCAACACAGCCAGGGCAGGACAGATAGCTGGCCAGACAGACAGCAGACGGACAGAAAGAAGGGGATGATGGAACTGTCAGCAGAGTCAGGGAAGGATGGAAGGACAGAGAGATAGGTGAGGGGTCTGACAGACGGCAATAAGAGAGGTTGAGGTGCAGTCAAGATTTTCTTGGTACAAGACAACACAGCTAAGAGGAGTCAATTAGCTGTTCTCAACAAGTGGCCTGTTTTATCTGGAATAATTTGCAAACAGTCCATTTTACAATACAGATTTAAAATTTGATGCATTACCCTGCTGGGTTAATCTTCTACAGTGCTGCATGAGGTTAAATCAGTCAAAAGTAGGTCCTGTATGATTCTTCCAGAATCCAGGTTGGGATAGACCTCAGAGTCATACAGAGATGACTTGTATCATGGTTTCCTGCTCTGCCAAGGCCTGTTGTAGAAAGCTATGGTCCAAGTTTTGATTTATACTTCAGCCTTGAATTACACTTATTGATATCACACTACGCATGATTGGAATTGTGCTTTAACTACACTCCTAACACTAATTGTTTAGTTTGTCTCTCACGCTGTGATTTGAGCAATCATGGGAAGGTCAATCTTGTTTCATTATTCAGTGTGGCACTATTCCATGCAGTCACGGCTATGGTTTTCATTTAGTGTGATAGAGTAGTGATCACAATGAGTAGAAGATTTGCAGTGGCTTTGCTATATGTGCTGCTAAGGATGTGCCTTTATAAATCTAATTGTGCCTTAAACTGAATGAATGAGAAATTTGACTTTATGAAGTCACGTACTACAATGACAATTAAAGAAAAGGGAGACATCACCCAGAAGGCCATCAACCTTACTATTCTATTCTATCCTATTCCGTTCTATTGAAGTGTCCTTTAGCAAAACACTGAATTTCTAGCAGCTTTAGAAGTACTGGTCTGCAACAAATGAAACAAATCACGGAGCATTATCACCTTTTTTTAACAGGCCTTGAATACTACTTTATATTTACATTTGATTTTTGTATTTTTGTGCTTTCTATCACTCTTCTTGACTTTCCATAGCTTTCCCATTTGGCATGGCTGCTAGCTTTCAACTGCTGGCTTTGACCGCAGCAAAATGCATGTAGTCCCATGTGGTGAGGGACTGCATGTCCGTAGAAACAAAACATACAGTGACATACAGGCATAGAATGATTAGGTGTGACATTTTCTTGTTATGTTTTTTCATAATTTTTATAACAGGCAAATGGATCCAGCAATGGTTGTTGTACTGTGTACTTCTAAAAGTGTTAATATGCACTGAAAAGTGTGCCCAGTCTGATTTAGGCAACAACTGTTTAAACAGGTGAGGTTGTCCATGTTCATTTGGCACAAGATTATCCTCTGGGTGTGCTGAGTGTCAGTTAGAGACAGAAACTGGGTCTCAGGCCAAATGCATTAATTTGGCAGCCTTTCCACTATTGTCTAAATGCACCTGATGGATCTATCTGTGTGGGTATGCCTGGGTGTAGGTATTGTATGTGTCTTCACCTGTTCACGTAAACCGTAGAAAGAAATTTAGATTTTTGGCACAATCCTAAGCTGACAACTTTCATTTTTGGTTAGCAAAAGTATACTGTATGTTTGTATGATGTGTGTGAGTAAGTCTTTTCTGCTCTATGTGTGTTGTGTTTGTGTGTGTGTGTATGAGAGTACGCGTGCACCTGCATGTGAGACCTAAAGGAGCCTCCAGTTTGAGAATGCCTGCAGGCAGCTTGTTGAAGCTTTGGGGTCCTGGCAGCTGCAGACAGGAGCAAGTGTCTGTGTGCTTTTGGCAACCTCTACCATAAGCTCCAACCTTTACCATGCCTTCTCTCTCTCTCTCTCTCTCTCTCTCTCTCTCTCTCTCTCTCCCTCTCCCTCCCTCCTTGTCTGTGATTGTGCCATAAGCAATAACAGAGCACTGAGTCTATTCAACCTGAATGTCTTCCGCCTGTGGCACATACACTCAGTGACATGTACATGCATGCTATTCATAAGGTCTTCTTTGCAATTTTGATCAGGCAATGTTTTATCAAAAACACATAGGTACATAGATAGATGCTTCTTTAAATGGATTTTAGTGTGTCCAGTTTTTGCATAGGAATTTACAGGGAGTAGAGTAGAGTGAGTGACTACACGTCATACACAAAAAAATAAAATATTTTTTTTATTACTTCAAGTTTGTTTGTCTCCTAGGTCTGACAGCTCACACTGAAGTGGTGAGGGTGATCTTCTCCCCTAAAGACATCAGCCTGGAGGAACTACTCAGACACTTTTGGGAGAACCACAATCCTACCCAAGGTAGGAGCATGCACACATACAATCACACAAACCCAAAAGTCGCCCTCAAATCAGACTGACCCAAGGGGCATGGGGTGTATTAGAGCAGAAGGATGATGCCCAGACGTGTGTGCCTCTGTGTATGCGTTGTGGTGGGGGGGAGGTCTCATGGGTGTAAGTCAACGCCAGACACTGTTAATGTGTCTGAGATCCAGCCATCCATGGCAAAAGACACCAGTGCAGTGCATGTTCAAGCCCCAACTGCAAAAAACCCTCTCTGTGTTAGAGCATGTGAATGGCATGTCCTTTGTCCAACATGAACCAGCTTTGGCACTCATTCACGTGTTTGTGAATTTTTCTTTTATTTTGTGCTCTTTTTTGGTCTGTTTACATCGCTTATTTAATGTCGCATGTTTCTTCTCCACCTGTCTACTCCACTCCCATCCCCCACAACCCATCTCTCATCTATCCAAGTCTCTTGCTCTCTTGTTTTCTCTGCTCACTGGAGGAGGTGATGTAAGAACATTAATGCATTGGGAGGGCACAGGGAGGGTGTGTGTATGTATGTGTGAAAGAGGACAGGCAAAGAGGTACTCTGCTCACTCATATTGAATGTAGGGAGGGGCATGACAAGTTGGGCAGAGATGGATCAAAGAGTCATAGGCCCGACCTTCAGTCTTAAAACAGACTCAGCGACGTTGCCCATGTCAGTTCTGTCATCTCTTTTGCATCTGTCATGATCACTCTGTGACCTAAATACACTAAAATGTCAGTCATGTTTGTTCCTCTCTGACAACTACACAGCTAAATATATAATCTGGCAGATCAGATGTATATTTTCATACACTATACATGTTTCACATTACCTGTTCAGCGAGAAGTGGGTTTACAAAAGAAGGTAGGAATAGGTGAAACTATTGAGTATTGAGGTTCAACTGAGAACCACATTATGCAGAGACGTATCTTACTACCGGCAAAGGCACACGCAGAGTCGAATCGACACGCCATGGGGCAAAGGCAGTGAGGCCAAAAGAGTAGTCATGCATTTCCCCTGACTCACTGCCTTGTCTCATCTCATGTTTTATTAATAGCATCCAGCTTATTGTCTATGTGCTCCACTAGTTGTTTTTTTTAAGACCATGCAACATATTCTGGAGTAACCACAAATTTAAATGTACAGATGGTTTTTTTTTGTTGTTGTTTTTTTGCTGGGAGTGTTACTCCTTGTGCATAAATGCGAATCCCAACCATCTCTGTCTTCTCTGCTCTTCTCTTCTCTAATTCTGGGTTCACGTGCAGGAGAAATTCCTCTGATTTGACAAATGTGGCGTGGAGTGGTGGAAAGGGGCCCGCTGGCTGTGCCTTCATGCATGCTTAAGCTCCAATTTATTCTGTCCACCTTAAAGCTAGGCTTAAAAGAGAATGGTGAAATTAAGGAAGTTTCTCCCTTCCCTTTTAACTGCACAGATTTACTTCAGATCATCAAATATGGCAACAAGCCCAGGAACATTCTGTTTTCTCCTGACAGGTACCAACACAGAACTCATCCCGATTCATATATAAATTATGTTGAAGTGCATGTGGAACTATCATGTTTAGATGCATACTCAGTTGCATGCAATATTTCCTTTTAATTTGTTTATGTGGGTTTATATCTGCAAGTGTGTGTATGCACGTGTGTGTGTGTGTGTTTTGAGATCTGTGCCTCTCTGCTTTGCCTCAGTTCAAAAGGGTTTAGTCCCGACAACGTGATGTCGAGCTGCGTCAGCTCAACCAATCCTGGCCTGGATAGCAACATTAACAGCCAATCAGAAACTCCCAGCAGCCTTTGCTGTGTGCCCTCTTTCCATATTCAGCAACACTAGTCTCAATCTGCTGGCTTCCCTGGAATGTTGCATAAAGACCCCCATTCTACACGCTCCCATACTATAAGTTTCTTATGTCTGTGTTATGACAACTCATCAGTAACATACCATCACACATGAGTGCATAGAAACATTTGAGGACAGACAAACTCCCAACAAAGTGACATGTGCATGTCAAAGGGCACCGGAGCTCTGTTTCATCATAATTGTTAAAACATAATTTGGTATTTGATGGAAACAGTGGAAACACATCGTGCTGTTCTTTCATACACTGCAGAACAGTTGCATGCACATTCCATACACAAGCCTACTGTTCACATTATGCACAAGTGCTCATTATGCCTACTCACAGACTACTTTACTCCATTTGTGCAGAAATGTGAGTAGGCAAAACACACACACATCATATGCAGAGGGCGCATACAGCTGCTTCAGTGTCATGTCAGTTTGTTCACTAAATACTTCCTTGTTACAGACCTCTGTAGGCCCAATTTCTCTCACTTGTATCCCTGTCCACGTAGCACTTAGTAGAGGGTTAAGGCATGTTATCTGGCTACTTTGATCAATTTTTTGACCATGGCATTTTTTAAAATTATTTTTGTGGTCCATAACCTTTTAAAATATAATGTCATCTTTGTACCAACTCTCCCATTCCCAGTGATTTTCCATCCTTCAGTTCTTTCCCCCATTCATTTTCCTCATTCTTTCCCAGTCTCTCTTGTATTATTTCTTCCTCTTCACCTCACCCATTTCACCTGCACCCCCCCAGCCCTGTCCTCTTTGCAATGAGTGGAGCGGAGGGACGAATGAGTGAGCAAACGGCCCGGAGCCCGTCAGCACATCCGCAGAGCAGCGCAGTGACTCGACCGCTTCCCGAGGCCATCCACTCATCACACAAACACACTTGCATCCACTCACTCCTCTTTTATCTCTTAGTCACTCTCTACTCCTTGTACCTCCCCCTCCTTCTTGTGTGCTCTCCCATCTTCTCTTCTCTCCTCTCCCTCTCTGCCATCCTTTATCTTAACAACCAAGGCTTTTCCCTTCCTCTTTGTTTCCTCCTCAGTTCTTTTCATCTCCTTTCCTTCCTCTTCCCTTGTTCCCTGCATCCTCTGTTTTTTTCAGGCCATGCAGTATTTATGGTGTGGGCTGCTGATGCTGCGTCACTGAACAGGCATCACAGGCATACGCTGATAGACACAAATGCACAGCTAAGATGGCCGATGCGGCTGTCCTCATTTAATAACATGCATGTACATACAGACACTCGTGGAGTCATAAAGTAGAAAATATTAATATTATGTGCTTATCAAATGGATAAGTCCAAAAAATAAAATATTCAAAAATAAGTAAATGTTAGTCATTATCTAGTTATTGTTATTATTATAATTGTTTTGTTATTTTGTAAGCTGTGTTACAAACTGTGCATAGTCTTTGCACATATACTCCACAAATCCACAAAAATCATACATCACACATTCAGCACACATGGACAGAATCGGATCACAAAATAGAAATAAATCAAGCTGTCTTCCATCTGCTAAGTCATGCTGGTGGCAGTTACTGAAATGAACATGAATATTCCTTTTATATAATATCTTCAGCCCAGCTGGCTGCGACACACGCCAATTCCCTGTTGGGGATCCCCAGTGTCCCCTTGTGTCACCACATCCCTCAATTTAGGGGTGCCCCTAACGTCTAAAGCGAAACCCCACAGGAGCTGACCCTGACCCCTGACTTGTGACCTCTGACACCCCCACACTTCTAACCCATCCCCTTGCGTCTCCCCTGGTTGGCTGAGATTGGCTTGCTCATTACCAGGTGTCAGTTATTACTCACACAGTCTGACAGCTCTAATTTATGGAGATTGTGGCACGTGTGTGCAGCGTGGGGGGAAGAGCTGTGTGTCGATTCATTTTTATTAAGTTTTGTAACTTGTGTTCTCTTTGACAAGTCGTCCTTTGCTCATAAGACAAATTCTCATCTCATTTATATGCACTTGTTCAGCTAACATATAAATAAATACTGAGATGTAACTTGATTGAAACAATATGGGAGATATACAAAACCACAAAAAAACATTAGATGCCAGCCAGAGCTGTGATTGTTGATCAGAGACTTTAGCATAACACAGGCATGCATGCATGCAGGACCAAAACATTTTCCACCTTCATTTCAAGTCGTCAACACAAGTTGGTGTCACACAACATTAGATGAACTATACTTCAGTAGAAATCATCAAATATGACAAGACTTTTGTCTTTGCTGTGTAGAATTATACTTTCTTGCAATTATATTTATATTTCCTGCAGGAAAGTGAAACTGAATTCGGACTTTAGAACAAAAATAGACAATTCGAATTGCTGCAACTGTTAATCAAAGACTTTTCCAATATATTGTTGTGTAGTTTGATAAAAAATGTAAACCTCTGGTCCCAAACATGCATGTTAGTCATTAGATATTTTTCAAACTTATCATTTGAAATTACAGATTCTTATATGTGGAAGTCAACTTATACTCTCATGTGGATTAAGGCGAATACAACAGTAGAACAAGCTCTACTCATTGGATTTAGATGCAGATAAAAATAAAAAGTGCAAGTGCTGGAGTCACAGTGCTGACAGTATGTCCAGAACCACGAAGTGATCATGTTAGAGAGCACTGCTCTAATGGAGAAAATAAAATGAGAGCTATTTTTTAAAAATATAAATGGGGAATTATTGTCATGATCTACACAATGTGAATGTACATCTAAGAGTCATATTCCTATATACATATTATTATTGCTGAGGTGTGGTTTGTTGTTGGTTGCTTCAGTATGTGTCACTTCACAAACAGAGTATCACTCTGTTTTGCTCTGTATATTATATACATATAGTTTGCGTGTGTGTTTATGCATGTGTTTACACGTGCATACAAGTGTATGTGTGTGTCCGCTGGGGATGCTCTCACCATCCCAGCTCCGTACTCTGCCTCTGTCTCCAGCGTGTCAGGAGCAGCTTACATAAGACTAGGGCAAAAATAGCAGCTGAGAGAGAAGAGGAGGAGAGGGCTCTGCTGGCACGCACACAGTCGTAACGGGACCGCGGGGCAAGGCACAACCCTGAATACTATCACGCACACACAGGGAAAACTGCAGTTATCAGGAATTATACTTCTTTTTTCATATTTGTAGTGTACTGTTTTTGTCAGAAGAGTAGAAATGACAATAGTTGGTCAGATTCACCAAATGATGAAAAAATGCCACTGAAGTTTATAATAAATGACAGGGAGGCGGAGGTAGGGGGTAGGAATAAAGAGGTGAAACAAGAAAAAAGAAACTACATTGTTGATTAGTGCTAATTCTGCTGCAGTCTAATTGGTAGGCACTGCCAAGTGCAATAATTCTGAATTTACTTCAAATGTTTTTCCTCCACACTCAAAACAATGCAAAAAGTCACCAATTATGCAGAAACATTTCTTAATTGCGGATGCTGACAATAGCTTGACTGCTGAAATGTTATTCTTTCATCTGTGTAATTAAATGACTTTTTTTCTTCCTCATTTGCAGTCTTTTCTTGTTTTACATCTATTTGAGTGCTGACTGCCCCTCTGAAATACAGAGGGAGTGAGGGAGTTGAAAAAAACTGAAAGGAGGGATGGTACATAAAGAGGTGGAGAGGTGAGTCTCATCTCGGCTTTTACAGTTGTTACCGGATGAAGGATCGTTGTGTAAATGATGCTAGGAGAGAATAGGTCAAGATCAGGCCTGTGGTTCTAGAGAGGGCAAGAAGAAAGAGACATATTTAAGGCACAACACATATTCGTACAGCACCCTCACTCTTTAATGTGATAACTTCTACCTGAGTCTCTTTCTTCTCTCATCCCTCCTTACCAATTTTTCATAGCAGCCACCATCCCATTTAATCTGATTACCTGCTTACTGTTTCATCTCCTCTTTTTTATTTTTAACTGAAAACCACTTCTCTGGCTGTTCATTGTGTGTGTCCACTCCTTCTTTCGCCACCCTTTCATGCACACAAACATACACATGTGGTAAATGGAGGAAGAGATCGATGTTGAAATTTGTGAGCCGAAAAAACAAGAAAAGTGCCAGAGAAGAAAACTCAGTGAGCATGAATTGCAGAAGGAAGGTGAGGTGGGAGAAATAGGAAGCTTTTATGCACCACTCCAGCAGGGACATGCTGAGCGGAGCCATTTTTTTCGTGTAAACACTAAAAGAGATTTAACAGAGTTGCAAAAAAATCTCAGTGGGTTTAAACACAACAAGCTCAAAAAAGTGTATGCATGTGTGCTTGTATACTCAGGCCTGGTAGAGAAAGCAGCTACTCCCTCAGAGACTTGAGATACCCACTCTCCCATTTTCTGATTTGGGTTTTGTTTGTGTTTGGCTTTTAATTTTTTTAATTTGGGGTAGAGACATTAATTAATATTTTTGGCTTTGTGGGCGTAGGTCAGTGACCCTGAGAGGTAGTGTTATTGCGTACATGCCTGTGTGTATGACCCATAGCCCCTCCCTTTTGCCCACCTCCCCATTACCCTCTGCTTTCAGAGGCAAGGCTCTCATGCATAATGCAGAGAGTACAGGGAGGCTCTCATTAATAATTACTACTTCCTTTGATGGATGGAGAAAATAACGAAGGGGGCTGTTAAAAATGGAGACTGTTAGAGAGGCAGCAAAGGCAGGAGGGGAGACCCAGACTTTTTGGGTGGTATTTGTCGCTGTTATAATTCTTTGAGGCCTGACTGCTTTTTTGGGGTTGTTGTATCCAAAAGCAAGGCTCATGTTTTAGATGGTGTTAATATTTTGACCAGGAAGTTGCTACTACTACTCTTTTGATGGTGGAAAGATCTCTGAAGATGTGATAAATGTGTCGTGTCAGAAATAGCTATTAGCACTCAAGGGTGTTTTTCTCTGATACTTACTTATTACATATCTTCAGATAATCTTTTATGTGAAAGCTTTTGCTATCTTTACTTTAGGTGAGATGTTGACCTTTTTCAAAGTAAAGGATGAATTCAGTGTTAATGATAAATATCAGGTTGTCCTCATAATTATTAGGCATGTTTTGTCCATACACAATCTTCCACGTGTGAATGCAAGTACAGTTGGGGTCAGCAGGGAAGGTCAGGGAGAACAACCAAGCTGCAAGACTCCTGTCAGCCAATCAGAACAAAAGCTCTGGTGGCCAGCCAATGATAAAATAGCTTGGTGGCCTTTGATGAAGAGGCCACCATTAGCCTTGTCGCTAAACAACAGCACTGGGGGCAAGATGGCCGACATCCAGCACTGCAGAGCGGAGAGAAAGAGGTTCAGTGTATAGACAGATGCAGAGACAGAGAGAGAAAAATTTAGGAATTGAATGATAAATTACATGAAAATGGAAAGAAGTTGACAAAGTGGTAAATTATTAAATCATGAAAGTTTAACCCCATTATTGGCTTGGATCTAGGGATGTCAGTGGCGGTCTGTCGCTTCAGACTGAATAATTTCTACTGTTGGATTGAAAAGCTGTTGGGTGCATGGTCATATAATTTGGTGCACACATTCATACATTGTTTTATGAACAAAAATGTTTGACAAAACGGACTTTAGCATCAAGTCTAGGTTGTTAAGTGCTACAGCAACATCATCAGTGCTAACAACATCTTCTCCAGTTGGATAGGTTGTGTGATCTGTGGTGAACCTGACTATAAACTACTTAAATATGTCCCTCAGCTAAACTCTATGGCTGCTATGGTAAAGTGTAACTTTTGCACTTTATGTCTGATAAAGTAAATAAAGATAAAGATTTAGGAGTAAACTATTCTGAACAGAGACTGGTTATATTCGCACATTTTGTTAAATGTGGTAATGTCTGCCATTTTATATGATATTTTAAACCACACAAGCATTTAATGCTGTTAAAGACATTTTCAGTGAAGCAAATTCTCTGCGGCAGCAAGAGATCAGTTATAGAGCGTTTATTCAGTATGTGTCGGAGAGCAAGCGACATTGTCTGCTCTGATTTCAATGAAGACCAGATGAATACTTGCAGCCGTTATTTCTAAACAGACTGTGTCACGGAGAGGTTGTGACACTATGATGTAAGGTAACATTTAATCTAAAGAGAACAAGATATGCAGATGTCAGTATCTTGTGACTACAGCTTGTTCGTACAGTCAAAACCAGTTTTATATATACTTTAATCACATAAACAGACTACTCTTATCACATTTTACAGTTTAGAGAGGCACTCTATTATAAGTTATTATAAACAATCCAGTTATTATATAATAATGTTATGGTTTAATAGCCATTGGGTTTATTGTTTTGTTTCAGTGTCAACACGTTCATCAGCCTTATTCTCAGTTCTAGCAGATGGCTTATTTCAGCAATGGAAGCTCTGTCTACTCACTATATTCTAAACTCACTGTGCGAAGCACAAAACCTCAGGTAACAAAGCTAGCAGCTATCTGGTGAACATAATGAGGAATCTAGCAGCTGCAAACCAGGTAGGAGTTTATGGAGAAACAGACCTAAGAAGACACTGAATGTTGGAGCAAACATGAGTCCAAACAAATGCTGATGTGTCTGATGTGGCTCTGCGTCTGATGTGTAAATAGGCCACTGCTTGCCAGCATGTTCACATATCAGCTTTATTAGGTGATAATTCAGTATGACATTCTTATGTTTACATCTGACCTCAAGTAGCTAAAAAACAAGCAAATTAAAAAAGAAAAAAAAAACAAATGCAGAAACCATGGCAGGTGACAGAGACATTGCATATCAAAAGTTCAGAATAGTGCAGTTCCTTCACTGACATCCCCTCTCATACAGTGGCTGTAGAAAATATTGTGACCTCTTCATTTTTGCACACTTGAATGTTAAGTGATGGGGATTATATCTTTTTATATTAAAATATCCAACACAAAGTGTGCCAAAATGTGAACAGTCTGAAAACGTTCTTAAGCCCACCCTATATACCGCTGTTACCAACCAAAACACAGCTGAAGAAAAGCAGGGCAACTTTGTTGTTGAAATGATCTAAGTCATTATCACCATCACTGGACTGAAAAGCAAAGCTGTATATGAACAGACATGTCATTTGGCCCAGTCCATAGCACAGGGCCAGAGATTGAGAAAGACAAGGATTTGGAAAGATACATGAAGGAAAGAATGGTACTCTTTAGCAACAAGAATAAACAAAGACTGAGTGGGAGAGAGTAAGAGATGAAACAGAGAGAAGACTGCCATAGAGAAGTACATGGACGCCAGAGGTACTCAGGATTGTCGCTTCTGAAAAGCATGGAAGTGATGGCAGCTGTTTGGCCTCTCAATCAAGGTATACTAAGCCTGGTCCTCTTCCAAACACACTGATGTAAAGCTGATGAAAATGTTGACAATGCCACATAGATGACAAAGAAGAAGGAGAAAATGCGCCCACCTACATGAGCCCACACACCACAGGACTCCTTAGCCTCAATATTCAGTGATCTTTGAATTAATTTAGCTTCTTGAATTTGAGAGGCAGCATGATGACATAATTGTAAAAACCTTTTACATGAAAATGAAATTGTGTCTGTGTTGTGGTGCTTATCCTTAATTGTGTCTTATTTTCCCTCTGTGTGTATTTACACAGGTATGAGGCAGCAGAATGACCATGGTACTCAGTATCGTTCAGCTGTTTATACATCCAGCTCTGCTCAACAGGAGCTTGCCTTGAAGAGCAAAGTGGCCTTCCAGCAGGTATAAAAGCACACAGATACTGTACATCCTAAGATTGTATTATGACAGATACTCATGATGCTGCATATACCCAAACCTTGTGTAAAATAAAATAGACCGAACAAAACATTTTGTCATCGTGTCCATTTTAACCTGTTTGGCTTGATGCTGTAGTAACGCTGTAAAAACTGGTCTCTGGAGTGATGACCTCTTCAAGTTGGATGCCATTTAGTTAAGCAAAGCCACCTCTATTGAGTTGATTCCCCCATCTACATCTAATCAGTGACACCTTCTTTCTGAAACTGAATGAGAGGAAGTGGGTCGATAGGTCATCGAAACTCATTTCCAAATCTCTCCCTTTCACTGGCACACGCGTCCCCCTTTTGTTCTTCATCCATCTGTCTGTCCCTCAATCCATCCAGCCGTTGATCCCTAACCAAAATCAGTTTGGTTTCTTCATCTCGTCCCTCTTTGAATGACACTCGTGCTTGGACACAGGGGGGCAAATTACAATTGTCATGGTTACTTAAAACTCTTGGGGTCAGTAGTCACAGGCCACGGGTTAGAAATGTTACCATGACAACAATCTTCCAACCTTGACCTTGCGGTGGGGTCAGAGGTGAAAGAGGAGTGGCAGCTGGGACCACGAATGTGCAGAGAGGAGGGAGAAAAAGGAGAAAAAAAAGGAGGAAGGCAATCAGATCAGGACATGATGGACAGGCTATCGACAGACCACGACCCCCTACACACACACACACACACACACACACACACAAGCCACCCATCTTTATAAGTCATACACAGAATGTTAATGGAGCAGAGTGTGCTAATGTGCTAATGTTCCTGCAAATCTCTATATTCTATAATCATTCAGACACAGATAAAACCCCCAGCAGCTCTAATGTCATGTCAGTTTTTTTGTAGCATTTCTAATTAGTCTAGCTTATTCTAAATATGAAATTACTATTAAGGAGAGAGATGGCAAAGCAAAAACATGCTAGGGTTCATCAAGTTGGTATTAAATCATAATTAAATTTCTTTGTTGCCTCCATGCGAGGAAAAGGCAGAGAAGTTTAAGCGGTTCACACCAGACGCTCACAAAACACACGCAGAGGAGAAGCAGCACTAAGACTCTTTCCTCCTCTCGTCCCACCAACACTGCTGACACTATCTATCTGTCAACCACTTCAGTGCCACCCCGCTTTCATCTGAGGGCCACTGGGGCACATATCTTCTCGAAGCAGCTGACACACTCTGAACCAAAATGGCAGCTTCCTGCCCTGAAATGGTTGCCTTGCCGCATCGATGCTGAGTATCAAGAACGCCATGTGTGAGTGTGTGTTTTATCCTAAAAGGCCGATGCTCTCTATCGGGAAAAGTGAGTGCATGTTAGAGTGACAAGAGGGTGTGGGTGGAGACAATCTAAGACAACCAGAGAAAAGACAGGCATCGCAAAATCCAGATTCAACTCCGGTGCCAGCCCCATGACTCACACACACTCATGTCGTACAGGCACACACGGAGACATACATTTGGCACTTACACGCACAACCCAATGAATAATTAACCCATACGAAGAGTCTCTTCTGCAGGGCTTTCAGTTTCTTAACTTCAGCACTGGGGGGTTCGGGGGGTGT
>OMLM01000545.1:0-10371 GCA_900302695.1 Helostoma temminkii
GTTACATGTAACATGCTGATAAGAGTCAGTGCACGGAACAGTAATTAGCACAAACTAGTAGATAAAACTGGTTTTCTTTATGTATTTTACAGATACTGCAGTGGGGGCCAAGTAATAGCACGTATTGATCACTTGCTGTATTAATCGAAGTGCAGTGACTCTACATTAACCATTTAAGCTTTTATGTGCTTCAGTACAGAAATAAAGCCCATCAATCTACAAACACAAATCTTTATTCAGTGGCAGGCAAGTTGGTTTTCAATGTGCTATAAAAATATTCCTGCTGTGGTCATCTATGCCTGGCGGTGTTGCACTCAAATTAGATTTACGTGGCCACCTGCACGCCTCATCACTGAGCATGTGCAGTAATTGAGTGTGAAGGAAATGGTTATATAAGGAAACATACAATGTTTTTATTTAGTATTTCAGTCTGTTTATGGATAGCATCAAAATGGAAACACCCTAGTCTGCTCTGGCAAATTGGATTCACTAAACAAACATATAGTAGACACAGCAACAAGTGATAAGTGACAACATTGCGCAGACTACAGCTCTTCTGGTGGCAGTGACAGCTCCACGGAGGGAGATTCCTCAGTGCTACACACCACATTGGCCACCAGCAGCAGCAAACTTGGGCAGGAGCCTGGTGATGCAACATTTGATGGATTGAGTGGAAAAACTAAAAGACACAAGTCCTCACTACGCACAGACTTTGGACGTTGTTGTGTACACCGGAACTGCCCCAAGGGCTGCCCGAGAGCCACTGTGTAATTTCCACCCTGTGTAAAACAATTTTAATATCTTGCAGTAGTTGCTGCTATAATGCTTGTTCATAATGTTGGGGACCATCTGAAGTCTCCCTGGTCCGCCATTGTTTGAAAAAAAAAAAAAAAGATGCTCTCATGGAGTCAATGGAGATGTCATCACTCTACTTCTAAATCCACGCTGCTGCTTCATGGCTGTTGCTAGGAAGATGTCAGATTTACTACTATGCCAGTAAACAAACTCAATACTCAAAAAACGTACTACTTTTACTACAAGTACCACTTATCGGTTTTATTACTTAAGTACTTAACACATGTTCTCCTATTTACTATAAGTACAAAGTAAAAGTACTTAACCAGGACACAACTGAGTATTTTACCATGTTGAACATGATGCCGTTCCAAAATGAACCTTTTGTTACCAGAAGCAAAATGTTGGGGGAAATAGCAATAAAATAGCAATAAAAAAAAATTTTTTTTAAAAGAAAATACAAAAATAGAAAAGAACTGGGTGCTAAGTTGCTAGAGACTTGTTGTTCATATTCTACTAAGAGGTGGTTAATCCATATAATACGTCATCATTTTTAGTTGATTGTGTTTTGGGAACTGGCACCTAAGTAAGTAGGAGCTAAACCTGTAAAATGAATGAATGTGTCATCTATTCCCTCTGAATTTTAGTGGAGTAAAACTAAAAGTGACATTAACTAACTGTACTTAGTTAGTTAAAACCTATAATGCTTGCTTATATTGTCCGGAACCATCTGAAGTCTCTGTGATCCGCCATTGTTGGAGAAAAAAAGAAAGAAAGAAAAAAAAAAAGATGCTCTCCTGGAGTCAATGGAGATGTCGTCAGTCTACTTCTAAATCCACTCTGCTGCTTCATAGCTGTTGCTAAGTAACAAGGCTTCAGATGGTTAAGATGCCCCCCCACCCCCCACCCACTGTGATGTTCAGAAACATATTTATACCAGCACTTGTCATTTCAGCAGAAGCTGCAGTGATATGATGTACTATGATACAACTGGACCACAAAAGCCTACGAATAAAAAGAGGAATTTGAGGGCCATTATTTAACCCACAGAAGAAGATAAACCAGGAAATGTCACAACTACAAACATCATGACACAGATTCAGTATTTTAGCCTTTCATGAAAAGAACATTTAATATTACCTAAATAAAAAACTCAGAAAGGAACTTACTGACAGCACTCCTAGAACTAGAGAGTTCAAATGGGCCTCAATCAAAGTTAATATGGCTGAACTAGCTTTAAATTAACCTGGAGGAAAACACAGTGATGTTTAATAAGCAAATGCACTGCAAAATGCAGAACCACTACCTGTAGTAAAAATAGAGAATTATGCCATTATGTGACATTTAACGTCAATCAGTTCCAAACAACTACTCAAGTTGCCTGCTATTAGTGGCCACTATGCACTTTCACAGTCTTCGAGTGTAATAAACCAAAGCACTGAGACCATGCTGTTGCCCAGTGTCCATTTAACTACTTCATCTGGCACTTTTATGCCATGGCATGTGTGTGTATAGAGGATGCAATTATGTTAGTTTTTTTAATGCAGCCTAAGTGGGTATATATGCGTGTCACAAAGGCAAGGGATGTAATTCACAGACTGTATGTGTATTGTTGTAAATAGGTCAGAATGTATAGGGCATTTGCACAAGGATAGAGAAAGACAGAGGTGCCTTAAGGCAGCACTTGCTTTACTCAGAATAGTGCTTTCTGCTTTCTATGTAATACAAACACATTGCATGCACGTGTGATCACACACTAATGCAAACACACACTCTGCACAATAACCTTATTAAGGTTATTGTATAATACCTATGCTTTAACCAAGAGTAGCAGTACCACCTGACAAGTGAGCCCTCTATTTCTAAAGAAAATCTGCCAAAATGTGGAAACCCTGAATAATTATGAGCCACATACACACACGAGTGTAGTCACATCATCATAATAGGAAACGTGCATCAATCTTTAATGTGACATTTAACAGATACATTCACACTCTCTCTCTCTTCACACACACACACACATACACACACACATACACACACACAGAGCGGATGCTCTTTGAGTTAATTGGCCACATGTAAATGTTTGCACTTCTTCCAAGATGTCTGCCATAATAAGAAAACAGCATTTCTCTCTTCATCTTTCCCTGCTGTCATTATTTTTGACTTGGTCACTTGCCCTTTTCTTTGCCCTTTTTACTCTTATTTGTCTTGCCGTCTTTCAATCATTTCCTTTCCCAAGCTTCACTTTTCAATTCCTAATGTTTAATTACATCTTCTCTCGTGTCTGCAGGTCTTTTCCTGGTGTTTGTTCTCTGCTCTCGCTCTCTTATGTTTCCTCCACCAGCTCATCTCATATATATATACACACATACATACATACATATATATATGTTATAATTGACATAGATCCATGACTCCCTTCATCTGTATGTGTATGTATAGAACACAATTACATGCACAAACAGGGCACTTGAGGGAAGTGATCTCCCCTCTCCTTCTTATTGTTCTCTCCATTCTCCCCTCCTCCCTTTATCGCTGCCTCCACCTTCTAACAGGCACTCAGCATAAATCAGGGTAGCAGTATCTGTGATGGTGATCGACTTTGTGTCATTATGGCAAGTGTGTGTTATGACAAGATTATAAATCAATAGAGATGTGTTTAGGTGTGTGTTTGAATGCATGTTGTTTTAATGGTGGGTAGGCAGATTAGAGAAAGCTAATGAGCTTCTACTTATCGAGACAAAGAATAAATAAATCAGAACTCAACTGGGCAGGTGGTACACACCCCCACACATTACTGTGCTACGTCAGTGACATGGTACCGTATTTCTGGGGTTGCAATACAAACACCACCAAATTTGAACAGTCTTTTGTAGAATCGGTCATTATGAAACTTATAAACTTACAGTTCACCATTTTAGAAGATGTCAGATTTACTGATATGTCTAAAATTTGGGGGTTACACAAGCTTTACCAGAGGTGGAAGTACACAAACTCAGTACTCAAGGAAACGTACTACCTTTTTACTCAAGTACTAAGCACATGTTCTCATATTTAATATAAGTACAAAGTGAAAGTACTTCACTAGGATACAACTGAGTATTTTAACATGTTAAACACGATGCTGTTGAAAACATGAATCAGTTTACAGTTTAGTGCAGATCTGTTCTATATGTTCAGGCTTTGTACATTTTACTTCATGTACAGATTCAAAAAGTGAACCACTTTTTATTTAGTAGTTTATTTCTTCCATTCTAAAATTAACCTTTTGTTACCAGAAGCAAAAAAATGATGTTGGGGGGGAAGAAAACTTAAAAAGAAAAGAAAATATTTATAAAATAGAAAAGAACTGAGTGCTTTGTTGCTAGAGGCTTGGTGTTCATATTCTACTGAGAGGTGGTTAATCCATATAATACGTCATAATTTTTAGCTGATTATGTTTTGGGAATTAGCACCTGTAAAGTAAAGTAGGGAGTAGAGCTAAACCTGTAAAATTAATGAATGCATGTGTCATCTATTCTCTCTGAATTTTAGTGGAGTAAAACTAAAAGTGACATTAACTAACTGTATTTAGTTAAAACCTCTGCACATTACACACACACATAAATGACAAATGTGCACTTACTACTGTGCTGAATCATTGAGCTGATACTCTCGGGCGCGGCTGAAACACTCCTGGATGCCTGAGTCGGACCACAGACGCATCATGGCAGAGAGCAGCTCGGCAGAGTAAGGCTCTGTGTCCTCCATGCGACTGACAACATCACACACCATCTTAGCATCCGCCTAGAGGAAACAAGTAGGGAAGAAGCAGGAGGTTAGTATTCTTAGAGGCCTGTGGAGTAGCTGTTCTCTGTCTGTGTGTTGTAACATTATTCAAACATCACCATCAAGTTAATTATGAGACATTAGTACAATGACTGTAAACAAACAAGCAGCACAGAGCGACTGTCAACCTGTACAAGGCATTTTAAGCAGTGTGCCACAAGAAAAACAATTCCATTCGATTAACTATACAATACTGTGGTATGATAAATACTGCATGTAAGATTTATGTGGCACATGGAAACAATGGTTTATCCCAGAAGGAAGAGGGTTGACGTGTTTGTGACACTTGGTTACTTAGACATGAGTCTTACTGAAGCTACATTTTGAAAACTCCATTCTCTTATGGGCGTAATACTAAATATCTAAATACTAAACATGCTCTAACAGACTTAACGACTATGGTTCCTTCTGTTTTTCTGTTATATTAATTAATATGATACTTATTGAAATTGTATGTATATGTTGTTCTTTTGTATATACATATATTCAATTTTTTTTAAATTTATAAAGTGAGATTTGTTAAAGTTTGCAAACAAATCTTTTGGTATTATTCAGTTATGAGGATTTAGGTTTCTGCTAATACAATATTAATTTAGCTAAAGAAATGGAGGCCCATAACTGTGCTAAATCTTCTAACAGTGATACATTGTGATTAATTTAAATGTCTGATAATTAATTTTTAAGTTTTGCGTTTGGACTGTGGGTGGTTTTCATGCCCTGATTGACATGGATGATAAGCATAAATGACTGTCTGAGACTAGGATTTGATTAGCCAGTATTTGATTAGAAGGCCAGTTGTGGTCACAATATATTACTGAATTGTGGAACCTCTGTGTGCTGTCACCAGTTTCTTATTTTTAGAAACACAGAACAAGATGAGGCTGAGGTAGAAAGGTACAGAATCAAAGTGTTTTCAGCTCTTTTTTGGGTCCATTTACTCTTTAGGTGAAAAGCCTTCTCAAAGGTTTCATTTAAAATCCATGTGTCATTGCAGAAGCAAAAACACTCCACAGATTTACTACAGGCCTGAATACAAATTGTGTTTTGGTAAAATAAATTTGCTGTGTGGGCAAACCTTCAAGATGATGCTTGACATTTAGATGAATTGACTTTTACAAACAGCAAGTGATAACTAGCACAAGATAAACATGCAAGGAAAAACACTATTTTAAAAGTCAGGTCAGCTTGGCATGGATGAGGTACCACTTCTTTATAGCTTAAAAAAAAAAAAAACCTAACAAAAAGGCCAAAGGAGAAGGAGAGTTGTCGTGGCTGTTGTCATGCAGCAATGATCTGGCTCTGGTTCCTCTGCGGGCAGAGGCTGTTAGTCTGCACTGTGCTCTTACAGACAAAGAGGCAGATAAATCATCTCCTGATAAGTGACATGACTGACAAAGAGGCACTATCTTAAACCCTAAAGCACTTTACATCACATAATTCCAGTGGTTCAGTCAGTATGGTGCCAAAGTCAACATCGCGGAGTAGCTTCCAGCTCTGGGTCACATCAGGATACTTCAGTACATTGACTGCTTGATAATATTACAGTAACTGTAAGGTTTCTGAAGTGAAACTCAATGTTGATAATTTTCATGAAATTCCATTAAAAATTATTATGCACATTTACACTGCCCTACTGTTCTCTATTCAATGGAAAAACTCACTTGATCAGTTTCAATGCAAAGTTACAAGAGCTTAGTTTTTTCTTTGTTTGTTTAATCTAAGACGTGTCATCCTGTGCCATTAGTAAACTAGCTGCAGTGAACTCCCTGCCATTACAGCCATATCGTCTGACTCCAGCAATGGATCGCTGTCTCCTCCCTCTCCTTATTGATTTCATGATCATTCCTGCTCACAGTAATATTACCACAACAGGATGTCCCTGAACTTTTAACCTTTAACATCTGGTCTCTTCATGTGCTGATAAACTAGAGGTTAAAGAACTCTACAGGTGCACACCTAAAATGTACTAAAGTGAAAAAAGTATGTAAGTTACATACTGTACAAATAAAGAAGTTACAATCAATGTTAAAATCAACACTTTTTCGTGTGAACGCACAGTATGAGAAGAAATCAATTTATTAATGATTTCAATTTTGTTCTTTCACTACCATTGTTACAAGATGGCTACTCTTAAGTTCTTACATGCCTGTTTGTGCGCTTTGGGCCTGTTATTTTTGTCCCTAAACTTTAAGACATTATTGTGTTATACAAAATAACTGATTTGTTATAAAAATGAATTCTTTAGATTTTACTGGAAAAAGCCTGTGATCTAACTTAACCTACATATTTTTGCTGAGCATTTTTATCATCTCAGGAACAACAACTACACCTGTTTCAGTCTGCTTTATACATGTTAAAGTGTACCTTCTCTAATATTGTTTTATGTTTGTTTTAACACATGGCAATGAGAGGCGTCAGTGAAAAAGAATGACTAAACAGCCCGACAGTGCATAGATATTAACTAGTAAAGGTTGCAGAGTGAGGATTGTCCTTTTAAAGGTAATTTACAGTATTTTTGCTTGAGTGAAATTAATGACCTTCTCTGATTAGTAACATTTTATTACTGTAATTTTATCAGACTAATATCTGAAGGGATGGTCAGTCTGGTGGAGTGGCCTACTTCTAGCTTTCTAGCATCTACTGTATGTGTGGCACTGGGGCACATTAAAGAGAGTAGAACTGTTGTGGTTTAGATCCAAATGATCAACCAAACAAAACACGAGCCCACCACATCATCCCAATCCTGCCTATAAAACAAGTACGTAACAGAAAAGAATGTGATTTCTTTTTTGGAAATGTAGTTCAATATACTTGTACTTATATATATATACTTTAATGTGTGTGAACTTAACTCTGAGCTAGTTCAGACTGAACTATAACAACACTGCCTACAGGTATTTTTGTCAGAGTGGTACACTGTATGTATTACTGTGGCCTTAGAAGTACCTGAGTCAGCAAAATCAAATATAAAGCGTGAACACATTTTAGAATCTTTGCAACTGAATAGCACTGAAATCAAATAATCTATGCAACACTATACCTTGATAGTTCCATCACTGCAACAATATATCATCGGTTCTAATGTCATAAAGAATGAAATTACTTTTTGACCAGTGAAACAGAACAATGTGAGTATTGAGTGTTGTTATTCCCCTAACTGTAATTTTAGCCAGACATTATAATTAGATTGTGCACCACTCAGGCTGAAATTACAATAAGTGAAGGGACGATCAGTTTGAGTTCCCACATTCCCCAGAAATTAACAGTGTGCAAAGCAGTCGAGAGGAGATAATAACAGATTTTCTGAGTTTGGAGATTTGACAGAGCATGCATATGCTCCCCGAGCAGCAACCTTATTAAAACTCACCCAGTCTGACACACTCACACCTGGGAGTTGCCCAGTTCAACCAGTGTAGTGCAGGCTCATTTCATTTACTGGTGGATTTTATCAAAGTGCCAGGCTAATCCTGTCCTCTTGCAGTTTCTGTTAAAGAAGCTGTTGTCTTTAAGCACAAGCAGGAAGTGATACAACTCTGGCTCTCTTGTCCAAATTCAACACATTGTTTTATAATCATATCGAAGCCTGTGCAAGTATGACATTCTCCTGTCTCCTCATTCATCTTAAAGATCTTTAACTCTTCTCTGTTCAGTTGTAGACTCTGGATGTACTGTACAGTAGAGTTGGGCTGTATTACGGTATCCCAGGGAATTTAAAATAGCAACGCCATCCCTTTAATTACTGTTGTGAAAAAAAAAATGCTGTTCATAGAAGCTGGTATTCTTGCCAAGGTAGAAACCAAATGTGAACATAATGCAGTGTGCAAGTTGATGTGGAAAATGACTTTCCCCAACCCTCTGTACTGCAGAAGACATGAGAGACGACACTGCTTTGCGTGAGAAAGACGCAGTAGTGAATTCTGGCTCTCTGAACTGAGCCTTCTATTGTGGCTCTATTCCTCTATAAGCATTATAAATTTTGCATGCATCTAATTTCGGGTCTGTGTCTAAAATTGGACACCGCCCAACCCTACTGTACACCACTTGGGCATCTGTTTGGTTCGGTTTCCTGTGCACACTACAACAGCAAACTGATTTTCAGATTTACACACTCTGGCATCCATTTTGGCAACGCTAAACACTTTTGACCTCAACCAGTCACTCATGCCTTCTATAAGCCATTAGCCATCCCTCCATCATCATCATCATCATCATCTGTCAGTTTCTTTCTATGTGGCCTGTTTTATATCCGTCTCTCCTTCTGTTTATGCTCATGGCTATGTTTGTTTTGCTCTTTACCATTTGTCCTTCCCTGGCATCGCGTTTCTCTTCTTTCTTTTCTCCTGCATTTCTGTCTTTGCACCGGCCTTTCCTTTGTCATTATTGCCCATCTCACTGTCCTCTGATCAGTCTATTATTGCACCCTCCCTGTGAATGCCCTTCCTCATGTATTCCCTCCTTTCTTTCAGTGATCTCTTCTTTCCTTTTATAACTCTACACCCTTTCTCGTTATCTGTCATGCTCTAGTCCTCATCATCTCCATGACACTGACAGAAGCTTTACTGTCCTGTTGCGTTAACCTATTTTTGGCTTTGTCATGAAGGTGTGCTTACAGGTTGTACAAGAGTATGTGAGAAATGTGTACAGTTTCAATGCTTGTGCCATACTGTAGATGCTTGCACTGATTTATTGTGTCAGCATGTGAGTTTCTATATAGCCATACCATTCTGAACTGAAAAGCTTCATATCTGTCGGGATACAACATTGGCCTGAATCTCACTAGACAGGGAGTAGATGAACTGAGTAAATATCGATTTGTAAGACTTAATGTTGCAGTAATCAATATTTCTAATGCATGCTTGGGTCACAAAACTACACATAATGTGTGAAATGCTCCACTTGTATTTATGAATCCACAGAGAATTGTGACTCAGCTTTGACTGTGTTAGCGTAAAAAAGTTCCTTTTTTTTGGTTTTACAGCAAAGATTCCTTATGTGCATCAACTGCAGCAGCAGTAGCCAAGAGCCAGTTTCACATTAGCTCCAGGTAATGTCTGGAGAAAGTCTGGACACTGAGTGGAGAGATGGTCTGGGTAAGATGCGGCCTCACAGTCAGTTTTGTTTCAGTAAGGGGTGTCCTGGATAGACACAAAAAGTATACAGCGAAAATCAATTGTGTTTTGTTCTGTCACATGATTACAAATGATACGTTATGGACATAATCCTGGTTTTCTGGTGGAGCAAAGCACAATACAACAACAGAAAGCATGATGAATATATTTTCTATATTTACTGGTTTTGTGCTGAACGGATCGACTGCCCGCTTTCGCACATGGGCTCACACGACTGCATGGATTAGGTAGTTGGGGGCTCACATGATAAAGTCTGTTTAATGTCTGTCAACCAGCCCGGCTTTGGACATTTGTGTTCTCAAATGCAGCTCACCGTTAGAGTCTGGAGAAGTTCAGGTTTGCAGTGCATGTGTGAAAGCAGCTAAGTTAGTGGAAACTGTGAAACATATAGGAGAGTGGTTTCAGGAGCAGACTGAAGCTTCCTGTCTAATCCCAGTGACCTTTAAAACCTTTGAACACTCTTGGACACACACACACACACACAGACACACACACACAGACACACACAGACACACACAGACACACACAGACACACACACACAGACACGCACACGCACACGCACACGCACACGCACACACACACACACACACACACACACACACACACACACACACA
>OMLM01000546.1:0-20943 GCA_900302695.1 Helostoma temminkii
TTTAAAATGAGTTTGAATTTGTACATCTGGCATCTATGGAGCAAAAGAAGTAAGATACCCTGCTGCCACGTAACCTCTGAACATCAAACATGCCACAGTAAAATGCTACAATAGTGGTATACAGTAAATATGGTCATTAAACACATAGAAAGAGTCTTTTTGTACATGACGTAAACCTTGTGATCCTAACCGTAGCTATAATTTGTCTATTTAACACAATAGAGAAACAGGAAAGTTTCATGTAGATAAAACGTGACAGTAGCACAGCAATCAGAATCACACCTGCAGGCTCGAAAATAACATCTAATTATCCTGACAACCTGTCTCTGTTGGACAGCTGCACAAAAATAAAACCAAAAACAACTGCAAATTTGTACTGCATTACAACTAAGTTCTTCACACAGCCGAGTTCTCTGATGCCCTGAGTACCTCTCTTAAAAAGAAACGTACAAGTTTTTGCACCAAACAGTGTTTTAAGCTCTTTTCTCTAGCAGTTGCTGGTATGTAGTTGGCTTTCATCTTCATCCTCGGAGCTTAAAGCTGAGGAGGTCAGAGCTGCACGATGCGTCTGCTGTGATTTCCGCCTGAGAGAACACAAACAACAGAAAACACGGAGCTGAAAGAACTTGTATAGACAGTAGTTTAATGAAAGCACTTAGTTAGTTAACATGTAGTGCCACCTAGTGTACAGACAACATACAGCGTTCTTAATACTTCAATTAAATACCCAAAGTTGATAAATGAAAGTAATATAACATTGTATGTGTACTGATAAAATTGTCAAATATAAGCTGCCTACTTTATATCAGTCTCCATTGCTGTGACTTTGGCCTGCAGTGCTTCCTGGAGCTCCTGCTGCTCCTCCAAGTCCCTGAGAACTTTGCGGCGGACGCCCTCCAGGCGCTCCACCTCTACCTCGCTCTCATCCAGTTGCCGTTTCAAGGCCTTCACACGCAAAGACAGCTGGGGGTGGAGAGGGAGAGTCAAGGGGTTAGAGGGGAACAGAGGAGGAGGTCATAGGTCAAGATGTGGGAGTGGAGGGAAGCCAGACAGGCAGGGGTTAAAGGCACTGGTTCTGATGAGTATGAGGATTTTAGGGCAGCAGCTACAGCTACATAAAAACGACTGAGGCAGCAGAAAGATGACAGGGGGAAAGGAGGTCAGGGAGCGTGCTGGTGACCGAGTGAGGTTGGGTTTGGGTTAAGAGGAGTACAGATAAGATTAGTCTTATGTAAATGAAGCCATTAACCATTGATTGAACTGCATGATTAAATTGCAGGTTTATGTAGGCTTGCCAAGTAATATCTATAGATACTACTACTACAAATACTATTATATCTACTATACGAAATATTTTTGGTTGCACAATTAAACTGTGCTGTGGTAGTAAATTACTACAAACAATATGATATGATGCTTGAGACTAGAATAGTGCGCTTTGGTTCAGGTCTAACATTGGTAGAAAAGCTCAGCATCTTTGAAAATAAACTTTGTTTAGTGTTTTGCTTAGCTTAGCTTAGGAAACTGGAAATGGGGGAACTGCTAGCTTGACTCTGTATAGGTTAAAAATGTCTACCTGCTAACACCTCTGAAGCTTACTAATTGAAATTTTATATTTTGTTTGATTTGTACAAACAATGTGTGAAAAGTCTGAAAATGTTTTAAGTCTTTGTAATAAATTAACCTTACCAGTTACTGGTCATATTTTTCATATTTATCACACAGAATTGACAGAGTATGTATCATTTACCTATCAGCATGAAAGTATCGTAAATAAACGCACTTCCCATCATGTCTAATTATTTTAATGGGTTATATGTGGTTTGAATATCAGCATTTAATATTTAACCAGCAAAGCCTGAAACAAACTGTAAATATTATTTGCATGCAGATCTTGATATTTACCTGATCTCTCTGCTCAACATGCTGGGTTCTCTCCTGGTCTAATGTAGCGTTTAGCTCCTTTAGTTTTCTTTCCATTCGTCTCTGAGCAGCCTGGATACTGGCCTTCTCTCTATGAAGAGAAATTTAAAGCTCACAAACTACAACTACAATATTTTATACAGTAATACAGTACTTCATACAATTATGTTTAAATATTTTATAGGTATATTTTAGCACAAGACATGTTTCTTCCCTTGTTCCTTTGCAGGCTATGTTTTTTTATGGTTAACCACTTGTTCAGTACATATATATCATAGGGTCAACAGTCTTAGAGGATGACTTATGTTACTCTTATTAAAATATCCAAAATGTATAGTTAGATATGCTGTTTTTTACCCATCATACCTTTCTTCACTATGTAGCCTCTCCTCTAACTCTTGAATTTTGTTTTCCAGCAGTGCGATTCCAGCTGAGGGCCGAGGCTGTCCTTCCATATCTGCCAAACGAGACTTCAACTCCTTCACCTGCGACAGGAGTGGTATGTGAGCCGATTGTAATACTGAGCTGGCAAAAAGTTGTCCTAACTGCGTGTGTACATGCCCGTTAGTTGAATGAATGCACAGTACCTGTCTCTCAAGCGCGCTCTTGTCCATCTCCAGGTCATGTCTTGCTGAACGCTCCTGCATCAGCTCTGAACGCAGCTGGTCCACCTGAGAGGACAGTGTAAGTGAACTTGATATGAAACACATCATTACTTTGAAATACTATCTGCTTAACTGCATGCGCATTCAAATGCTTTTAAACGGCACCTGATCTCTACTACGTGTGATGCGGTCGTTCAGAAGCTCTACACCGCTCCTTTCCTCATCCAGCTCGATCTCCAGTGTCTTAATTTTATCCTGGGAACACGCACACACAAGTAGAGATGAACAAATTCCAACTGTAACATATATTTTTAAGCATATCCTGTCAATCTGTATGAACTCAGACCTACTTGATACAGTCACATGTAGGACTTCCTAACCATTAATTTAGTCCTGCCATCTCTAGATTCCTTCATGATTTTTGACCTTGAAGCCTCACCTCCAGACCCCTGATTTCCCTGACACGGTCACTGTGGGTGCTCTTCTCTGATTCTATCTCACTCTCCAAGTGTTTCAGACGGTTGTTGAGAAGGTCTCTCTCCAACTGAGCGTTGTCTCTATCCTCACTGCACACCAGCAGCTCCTTCTTCAGACGAGAAACCTAAAAAAGATACAAGGTGTCTGAATATATTAAGTTTTACAGGAACTCCACCCATTCTCATGCATTTTCTGCCTTAATAATTCCCAGAAGAATTTGCTACACTGTGAGAAATTGAAAATGTCATTTTCATATTATACACTGTATAGTTTCAACATGGCTAAGCATGTACAACAGCTTGGTGAAGCTGCATTTAGGGACTGCAGTTTTTTGAGCTAAATGGCAGTATGAGTGTGTATGTCACAATGACAGTGCTGGCATTATTCATTGGATGCAATTTTTATCATATTAGTAACCTCAGTAATAGTTTAGCATGTTAGCATTCTAACAAAACACAAAGTACAGGTGAGGCTGACGTAAATGTCATTAGTTCCTTTTTAAACTTCTTGGCATTTTTGCCTTGATTTGATAGTAGAGAGACAGACAGGACACACTGGAGAAGAGAGAGGTTATGACATGGAGAACAGGTCCCCAGCTGCACTTAAACTCTAACCATTTGGCTACCAAGGGTTTCCCAAATGTTTATAATCAGCTTATGATATAACTTTTGGCCTGCTAGAGAAAAAAGTTAAGGAATCATCGAAGTGATTATAATTCACACTGACAACCCAGTAGCTGCTGAGTTATTTCACTCAAAGCCAAGATTATATACATGATTATATACAGGTAAACTCAGAGTTTCCTCAAAGTCACTACAAATACATTTCTTTTAAAAGTAAAGCAGAAAAGTTTCCATTGTTAAACTGATCTGGTGTTTTACAAAACTCTTATGTACTTTAATAATAAACAACATGTTGAAATAACACTGTTCCTCTTCCTTCGTGTATCCTTGTTATTTCAGTGCTTATGTTCTCACCTCTTCTTGCTGGGCCTTCAGGTTGCTCTGGACCCTCTGCAGCTCAGCCAGCCTGTCTTTACTGTTGCGCTGCGCCTCCAGCAGATCCTTCCTCGAGCGCTCCCTGTAGTCATCAAGTTGTGTTTGCAGAGAGGCCACTGACTGACGGGAATCTCCCATCATCATCTCCATCTGACAGGGTAGGAGGCAGAAAGAAAGAGCAAAAATGGTGAACGATAGCGTCACTATACATCAACAAACAAAGACATTAATGTAACCACTACACGCACCTCTTTGTTAATCTTCTCAAGTGCTCGGTCCAGCAGCCTTTTCTGTTCCTCTAGGTCGCTCTTGCCCCTCCTCAGCACCTCCCTCTCCAGATCCTTCTCCTCCAGCCGGTGGGTCAGCTCATCCCTCTCCTTGCTCAGACGGGCAGCTCCTCTCTTTGCCTCCTCAAGTTGAGACTTCAGGGCGCGGTTCTCATCCTTCAGAGCTTCCAACGTCTCGTCATCCTCAAAACTGCGGGTCACACTAGACTGAAACCTCTGAAGAATGAAAAAATATCCACTGATGATCATGAGTTTCTAGCACGTGGAACAATATGTATTTTACAGGTAGTTCTTGGTATTTATGTGTCATATTAGCCCATTTTTTCCACACAGCAAATGCAAGTGTTATGTAAAATAAGAGGAGTGGAAAATAATAAAGGACTTTTCCTTTTCAAAGTACATTTAGAGCAGAGACACTAGTTTAAACTTTACTGACACGATCACTGCATCAGACTAAAGTTTTACTCTATATTACTTCATGCCTACACTGATTAGTGTTTAATCTTGCTCCTCATATAATAATTTCAAATCAAAAATACTGCCATACACTGGCACTCGAACACACATGGAACGCAGTGCACATCGTGCAATTTTATCTTGGAGGGATTATTCTCAGAGTTTTTCTTCTGATCTAATTCAGTTCACATCTCTCGGTTAAAATTGTGTGGGAGGCTATATCTTTTGTTCTTGTACAGTATGAATGTTTTTCAGCGCTTGTTTGTGTTGTCTGTTTTGCGTAGTACCATGCGAGACAGCCTCTCTCTGAGGCGAGTGTTTGCCTCCTGGAGCCCCTGGTTGGTGCCGTGGTCCACCACAGTAGTTTCTGTAGATTCAGCTGATGACTGTATAGAATGGATCAAGGCAGAGAGAAGAGGGGGATCATTTTTTACTTTTACATATACAAAAACTATACTTTGTTCAATTTCCATCGAATCCAGACGATGCTTCACCTCCTTTGCTTTCTCGAGTGCCTTTTCCAGCTCGGCCTTTTCTTTTTGTGACTGCTCCTTCAACCTGTTGACCTCAGACAGAAGCTCGGCCTCTCTCTCCGCACTCGCTTTCTCTAGTGCTTGAAGTGCCTCGCTCTTCTTCTGTAACTCGCCCCTTTGTTTGTCCAGATCGGAGCGAGCCTGCTTCAGATTGTCATGGCAACACTGAAGCTCCTTGGGATAAGTAATCAGAGATGAATAATGTGTATGTGAGCAAGAGGAATGTGCTGGGCTGCACAACATTGTGTTAATATGAGTTTGGGGCATGCAAGTGTGTTTGTGTTTGCGTGTGGAAGAAAAATGAATGAAAACAAAAATTATCTAAATATAATCCAAAGAAATCCCACAGCCACATTACTGCTCTGACAGATTACAACATACACATACATAAAACAAAAGAAGATGAGCCCCTGCATTTCACCCACATAGCAACATAATCTGTGCTCTGCCTCATGACTAACATATGAATTACCTTTTCTAAAGAAGGTTTATCGTCAGGAATGTGTTTCTTCATGGTGAGAAGTGAATCCTTTAGCTTGCCTTCGAGTTCTACCTTCTCCAATCGGGATTTCTGTAGCCTGCCAGAGAGAAAGTACATCTTAAAGAAAACACAGTTGCTCTGTGTGCTATTATATATATGCACACACACTGCAAAGCCACACACACACATGCACACTCCAAAGCCACAGTGCCAAATGACAAAGGGAGTAAAATTACTGCAATGAAAAGATAAATAAATGAAATGTGTTAATTTATATAATGTATTAGTTTTATTTGAAAGACATGACATGATTGGGTTGATTACTACTGGACTATTACTGTTAGTTTACTTGATTACGAATTATCAAAACAAATGACATCAAATCCACTCAGATATATTTTGAATTTCAGAGAACATACTGTATTTGTATTTCTGATTAAAACTAGGCTAAAACTACTTAAACCAAACTGTGAGACTGAGCTTCTCTCACATTTGACTGCTGACATGCTTCCCGTTCCTGCCAAACAAAAGGTTAAGTGAATGAGTATATGCGTTAAAAATAACTCTAGATAAATTTAATCTTAAAGGACCAAACCAAAACATTTCCTAAAGGGTCTTTTCACAGTATATTCTAGAGTTTTTTTTCCAAAGTATGGCCCCATAATCAGTTTAGTTCACCATCTGAGCTTAGACATATAAACTGGAATCATATACCTTTGCCCAATTCCTTTGCGCAATTATGTCGGTATTTATGTTAATATACAACTTGAATAGACACTAACGTTTCTTTGGTGTTGCGCAGCTCCTGTGTAGTCGCCTCCAGCTTCTTCTTCCACTGCTCTTCCTGATCTCTGCAGCTCTTCAGCTCTTTTTCCAGGGTAAACATGGAGGTGTTCACCTTCTGCCTCTCCTCCTCTATCTGCACCTGGGACTGATAACATGACCACAAACAAACACAAAGAAAATTATATTTAAAGTTCAGTGTAAATCCCAGGTTTATTTGCCACATTCAACTACCCTTTTCATTGTTAGGACATGTAAAAGCTCTGATTCATATGTTCAATCTATCACATTTCCTTTTAATTGAGTTTCTTTCAGTGTGTTCAGCACAAGGGAACAGAAAAAACCGAGCTTCCATCTTATGCCTTCATCAGCGTGTCTTCATCTTCTACATAACACATACTTTTACATTAGAAATAACACCACAGCACATCAGATGAGATACAGCCCTATACAGTTATGACAAACAGCGATCCAACTACTTTAATCCTCCCCATGCTAAATAAATCACCTCATCAAAAGCAGCTGACAACCTGTCTGCACATTTCCTGCTCTCAGGCTGCATGTTACTTTTTCTCTGGCTCAACAGCTACTGCATAATGATCTATTCCTGTAGATACATATGTGATTCAAATTTCCTCTACATCACATCTTGCAGTACTCAAAAATACTCCAGTGATAAAAAGTTCAACTGAAAAAGTTTTACACTGAAATCACAAGTAGCAAAATTCTCTTTTCTAACTTTGCACACTGGGCTTACCCTGACCTTATTGTACCCTGACTCAGTGTTTGAACACCAACTGCATACTGACACATGAAACAGAGCGACAGGATAAAGCCTGGGCGCATAATAGGTGGCTGCAACATCAAAGCACAAATTAATATCACTTTATTAATGTATGCAGGACACATAAACTGCCTGACAGGTATAACCTGATGGTTCTACCACTGTATCTGTACAAACAGCTCCTCTGAACAGGAAAAATGTTCAGCGTTTCTATGTCTACAGCAAATAAGCATCCACTGATCAGAAACTCAAAATATTCATTGTGTTTGTTCCACTGCAAACTTTGCTGGAGCCTTCAAAGAGGTTACTTTTGATATCAAAACAACAGCATGAATCACATGAAAAAGTAAAATTGTGTTATTGTGTGCATGTTTGTGTTGAATTTCGCTAGAAACGCCAAAAGCTCAAAATAAAATGTATACCATCTCTGAGTTTTAACCAGAACGGAAGGAATAAAATGCTGAAAAAGAAACTAAATTATTCACTTTGTAAGTACAATGGTTTTGACAGTGTGTAGAATTTCTGGTTCTTTCACAGTGATGTTTCACAGCTTCTTCTTTATAACACTTGTCTACCAGACATTCTAGGGAGCAACAAAGTGGTGGTAAAAGAAGAAAAAGGCTGAAGAACCACATAAAATGAAGCTGCTCTGTGTTTTTAAGCACCAGTGTAGTTGCATCACTTGAATCAAACTGTGTTGATTTGGTGGCATCAGAGTAACAAAACCTGCATTTTTAGTTTATTGAACACAATAAAATCCCTTTCTTTTTCTGGGTTGTAACACCCTGGGACAGAAGCACTTCTACATCAAAGTAACAGCACGAAAAAAATCTGCTGAAATCACATAGTTGTTATCTCCGAATTCAAGGAAGCGGAGAGACAGAGATCACAGAACTCACATCCAATCTGGGGTGGATACTGGTGTTTAAGTGAAACAGTTTCCTTTACTTTTTTATCAGTATTCATATCGTCTACCATTAGTCCCCCGTTAGCTGACACAATTAAAAAAAATCCTCAGTTGCACTGTTTTCATTATTTCTTGCTGTTTATATTGCTTTTAATAACTTAAGGCTTAGCATTATATAGCTAAACTACTGACAAAAAAAACAAAACACTATTACTATAACCACTATTCAGTTCAGTCCCCGGGAGATGTTCAACATATCTGAGTTCTAACTTTTAGTTTGAAAGCAAATCAAGTTTTGTGTAAATTACTGTATGCACCTGTGTGAACTGCTCCATGGTTAGTCTGAGGTTCTCCATGTCCTGGCTGTACTGTTCCCTCAGAACCTCCATTTCTCTGTCATGGCACTCCACTTCCTCCTTCAGAGCCCCCTTCAGGGCCGTCAGCTCCCTCTCCCGCTGATGGAGTGTCTCCTCCTGGCGCTGTCGTAACATGACAGCCTCTGCCAGCTCTGCCTGCAGAGTCACCACATCCTGCAGAAAGACACAGAAACAGATTTAGATACGGATACACATGGAACGATGTTGGTTTGTTTTGGATGTAATTGTGCCGAATGTCAGTACCGTCTGTAGAGAGTCTGACTGCGGTGAGTTTTCTGCAACTCTCCTCAGCTCCTCCTGAAGCTCAGCCAACTGATCTTCCAGTAAGCGCAGACGAGATTCTGCCCCTTCTCTGGCCATTCGCTCCTCGGCCAATCTGCAGACGCACGCACACATTACTAATACTGCAACACCACATTAATTATCAAACAAATCAATTAGGCAATAGTGAAATGATCTTTTTACAAAAAACCCAGTGTTAGGTGTGTACACACACACACATCCTTACTCATCATAAGCCTGCTGCAGTTCTTTCTTGCAGCGATTGAGTTGCTCCTGAAGTTCCTCAAGACTCCCCTTCTGGATGCTTCCATCTTCCTTCTGTACACAAAAATACACAACACACATAACCACAAAGTGAAAAGGAGACTGTGGGTATGACAAAAAAAAAAGACAGGACACAAATACATAGAAAGCAGGACTGGAAACACTGCAAAAGTGTCAACCTTGCAAATAAAACATGCACTCTGCATTATCTTGAACTTAAAAAAAAATTGTGAATTTCTTGCCCTAGTTTCTGACAGTCAAGACAATCTTTGGGAGAGCATCCCTTGCTCATGCATCATCAGAAAAGACAATCTCTCCACATAAACAACAAGTTCTGACAGGCTGCAGGGGAGCAGGGCCATATCGGCTGCACATTTCGCCGCCCACACCACTCAATGAAAAGGAGCGCAGCCTGCCCATGAAACCTCTCTTATCCTCCTACACACTCATTACAGGGAAGCAGACACAGAAACAGAAGAGAGAGACAAAGCAAGGATCACGGATGGTTCTGCTCCTCCGGGGACTCACATTTCTGTTACTTATCAGTGATGAAATATGAAGATATATTTTGTACAGATTTGATTCATTTTTTGTCGTCCCCTGCAGGACACTTTGTAGATAATCCCACTCTGGGACATTTCAGTTCCTCTCTGTCCTCTAAGAGATAATTAACAGAAGATAACATAATTGAGAATATTTATAAGCTCCTTTGAGCACTCAGAGTGAATTGCATCAGCTTTATCCTTATGTGTAGTAACAATAAAAGAGTCTGTCATTTTAAATACATTAGTAGTCACAGATCCAACACTTAAAGATGATGTGATTGCATACTGAGAATGAGATTCCTCATTTTAGCCCCAGATAAAGTAACACCTGATTTGGTCTTGATAGTCTTTACTTAAGCAGTTCTGAAAGTAGAGACTGGAACCAAATATGTTTTCTAAATTAATCACAAGATTTGTGAAAAGTAAAGCAATAAAGCAGCAGCATCACTTTTTTTTCCACTTTCTAATCTTTGCATTTTTCCGTCATGCATTATTTGATTACTTAACCCCTTATGCCTCCAAAAAAGTGGTAGATCATGATGTGTTTTTTTTCATCGCGCCTTAATGTGTCTCTATGTTGCGGCCACCAGTTATATGATTATTTTGCGAAATTCTGTCCACTAGTTAGAAATGGCACAAGATGCAAAATACTACAGAACCGAGCTGTAGCCATTGTCAGATGTGCAGATTACTGAAAAGTTCACTGAAAAGATTACTGTAAGAGTATTTGCCCAAGAAAACCGATTTACACCTGAAGTTAGAAGGATGTGAAACATAATTTTTGGCTCTGCCAGAGTTCCCAGAGTACTCTAAACACTTGTCATTTTGAACAAGCAACAGCAATAAATGTTCACTTTCTATTAAACAGGGAAACAAATGGGTCGTGAGCACACAATTACTTTCCTACCGACACATGCCGACTGGTAACAGCCCATTAGACCTGTCAGGACACACCACATGCACTTAAAGTGGCCTATACACATTAGTGGTATCAAGGGAATATGAACTATTCCCCATATAACTCTTCAAAATGCAAGTAACCTCTGAAATCAAATGCTAAGAATGTGTCTGCATATTGATCTGGATGTTAGATGTCACAATATCACAAACAAATCAGTCTCGGAACAAGCCCTTAAATATACAACACACAGTTATCCGATCCTGCTCTGATTTTAAGTTTTGGTTTCATACAGACAAAAATATTTTTTTTGGTTTGGAGGCAGAGCTGGAGAATAAACAGTGTAAACCTCCTCATGTGACTATGGAAGTTTCAGTAGATGAGAAAAGAAAAGGCTGAGAAATCATCCACTAAATCTACTAATGGGAACTGCATGGTTAACATCATGAAAGACAAGGAGGTTTTGTTCAACAAGACCCCCTCACAGGAGGATCTGTCCCATCCAGTGAGGCATCCCCCAGCTGGTGCAGGGTTCCAGTCCAACTCAATCATTGATGACTCTCAATGACCACGACCTCAACACACACACTGAGCCCTTAACAGCTTCCCACTGCAGGTGCGTCGTTGCCAAGAGACAAGATGGGCAAATAATTCACATGCAGCCATGGTCACAAACACACTGAGAAGAACATAACAAGGGATCATACATAATCAAGTGCATGTAATATGAGGAGGTAAGGACACAAAGGAATAGCTTCTGTATGCAGATTAATTCAAAAGATGCAAATTTAAAGGAAGTAGTGCTCCTAAAAACACGGTGCAGTGTATTTTAACAAGGTGTCGCAGGAGCACAAAAGGAGGAAAAATGACACAAAAATTGACAGAAGAATATTCGGCATGCCCCTTAGTTTTTTCTTTGACGTGCCAAAAGACAACCCTCGAAGATAAAGTGAATTAAAGAGAGAGAGTTCATTCGCTCAGAAAAGAGGACAGGCTGTCAACCATCTGTCATCTTCATTACAACAACTGCTTTGTTGATTAGACTCCCAGACTCCATTACTTTTTAATTTTTGCTGAACCTACACACCACAAAAACATGTACATGTGGCATTATACATCAATGCCACATCTTTAATATTATTTTTTTTTCGATTGTGCAACAACTGCTTAGATTTTGGTGCAGTGGAAAACATTTAGGTTAAATAACTAAATTAATCACTAAATAAATTATACGACTACTACTTTAAATGCAGCACCAGTACTAAAAGTATGTGACTGTGGTCAAATCAACAGTATATTCACAAGAAAAAGAGTTTTCATTAAAAGTCTGCTGTATTATCAATAGACTGGATTGCTAAATCCAATGATTGTATTAGTACATTACCCAACTTGTGTACTTAATCATTTTAAATAAATGGTTGGGAGAAAAAGGCTTATTGGTAATTTTGCAATTGGAGCAGAAAATGTTTCCATACAGTCAATATGAAAATACTGTCACCACCACTCAGATGGTTTAGTACAGTGAATGTACAATGAAATAAAAGGGAAACAGCCAGCTGCTGTCTTAACAGTCTGATTGTGACGGTGCCTGGTCCCATAACAAACAAGATGTAATGAGTTAGAGAACATCAGAGGTTTCCTGCAGGTGGACTCTGTTTCCTTTTTACAGGTCCAGGATGCCTCTTTCTGATGTTTCCAGTATTTGTGCTAAGCTAAGCTAATGGACTGCTGGTATCAAATGGATCTCTTGTCTAACTCTGGCCTGGAAAGTGAAAAGGTATGTGAATGATTAATGTGCTGTATTTTTTCAGTTTATCCGAACACAAGTACTGTTAAAAGCTATGACAAAAAAAAACAATAATTGAACTGTTGATATCAGATAATTTGTATGTTGTATATTGTACTAAAAAAATCAGTATGGCATCTAAAATGTCCTTATAATTACTCATATGGTAAATAAATGTGGGCTTTAACGTGTGATTATACCTTTAGATTGCCATTTGTGTCGTAGAAACTTCTTTTGAGGGATCCATCACTCTGACTGGTGCTGATGAGAAAACAGTGAACAGAAGATCAGACTGGAAAAACCCACATATTGTAAGATGGAGTCTTCAGTATATCAAGCTTGTACTTTATTTACCTGATTTTGTAAAAAGCTCTTTTAACTTGAGTTTCCTCCCCACTAATGACCTCTGTGCTTTGACTCTGGCTCTTCGGAGTTATCTCCTTCAAAGAAAAGGTAAGAAAACTAAAATAGACTCAGAGTAATGATGAATATTTCCCAATAGCTCTTAAGCCTCTGTCGTTGGTACTTACAGGCTTTTTTGCTACAACTGAAGGCGCGTCCTTGGCAACAAACTTCTCTGGTGACTTAAAGCTCAATTTGGGGACCTCAAGTGTAGTCACCTTGGCAACAGATGCAGAGCTCCTTCCCAGACTGCCGCTTGCTGGGGCAGATGATGTCAACACACCGGAAGAGCTAAACAGAGAAGCAGCGTAGGGATTCACAGTTGGAGAAGGAGGAGGCGGAAAGGAAACCTCAGGCTGAACATCTTTTCTAGCGTCCAGACTTCTGGACCTCCTGCGCTCGTCAAACCTGAGCCGCTGCCTTGCTCCAGAGCGGCCTCGGGTCTGTGGCGTGCTGCTGCCCGGTGTCCCATCGTTGAACTGACTAATGAGCTTGTTGATGGGGGCCAAGGAGTTGGTGTCGATTGCTGGGACAGTGTCAGCCTCAGCTGGTGCTGGGGGGTCTGGGAAGGACTCTGGAGAAGAATCTGTATGTTGTTTTTTCACATTATATCTCCCCAAAGAACCAGTGAAACCAGAGCCAACTTCTTTGACCTTTCTGGAACCAACATTGTTTAATTTAACAGGTTTCAGCCCTGCTTCATTAAATGTGTCTATACTAGTCCAGTCTTTGTTATTCTCCGTTTTACTGGCTGTAGCTTTGAGTTGGGGTTCAGCTTTTGCCCTTTGCACTTGCCCTAGCCTTCCAGCTGCACCCTCCTCCTCCCCCCCTTGTGTCCCTGCTTGTCCATCGCCTGGAGGTCTCTTAAGAGGGCTCCCAAAAATCTCCCCATCCTCATCCTCTGCTGGAGAAACAGGGGAACGTGCTGTATTGACAACAGGACTGTAGGGCTTTGTAAATTTTGCTGGTTCTTTCTTAGTTTTGGGAAGGCTGTTGTAAGGTGAAGTTGACTGTGAGCTAGAGGGGGGAGTATTTAGTTGAACTCCATATGAGTCGCCCTTTTCGCCATCTTTCAGGACCACATAAGGCTGTCCAGAGATTCCCTGAACCCGCACTGCTACTCCGTATTTATTGGAAGCAGGAGATGCACTGTTGTTTCCTCTGGTTTTATCAGGATAGCCCCCACCTGTGTCATCCAGGTCCTTGATGAAGCGTATCTGTACACCGTAATCCACAAGAGCCTTTTTGTCAGTAGACAGAGTGCTCATGTTCCCCTCCTGGTTTCTGTGCAAGCAGCCTGTGAGACAGGGAGGGGAAACAGCAGAAATGCAAATCAGGTGAGGACAACGTATGAAAATGAGAACGCCGAAGTTTAGCCCTTATTTGGATTCCATTATACACACCTGAAGAGAATTAAATAATTATTGACCCTTTAGCCGTTTCACTGTTAGGATCCTAGTCCTTATACTGGTTCTAGGCTTAACAAACTGTAATGGCTCTGTAACTCAGATGTCTCATTTTAACCCTGTCTTTCCCCTTTGCTTGGCTTTTCTGTAAAGTCCCTTCTTCTTCTTCCCAGGTGAAATCACTCTGACTCATCTAACATATCAGGCTGCAGCCGCATTGCGATGAGGTGATCATCTTCTCTTTCTGTTCTACAGGCTAAATTCCTTCTGAACCAGAATGTATTGTATTCATATCATGCCAAAAATGCCACTGGGGCACTAAGAAGTTCTTTGTGCGGGTTGAAGCCTAAGGTCTTTCAGTGGGTGTGTTTGGAAGGCAGGGAAAATACAGTAGGATTAGACGAGGGTGTGCATGAGATACCATGGGCCAGATAGATAAATACATGGTGGACACAATACATATTATTAAAGACAGGGCATACTCATCCTCAGGGTTTGTAGTATAGTATAGTATAATATACAGTAGTAGACAGTGTTTTTATGTCTTTTGACTGTGATACTGTATGACATAAGCATTTATATGAACCCCTTTTACTGACATCTAAAAAAATAACTAAAGATTTCTGAGCCTGTAATTAAATTTGTTTAATTTTTTGTGTCTCCATGGAGACGTTTTAATGTTTTAATAGCTAAGAAAATTGTTACCGTATGTCACCAGGGTTATCTCTGTATGGGCTTCAAGACTTGTTGCATTAAGGGAAACGTAGGTCTCTTTAGAAAATTCTAACAACCATAGTCCATGGTGATGTGGTCTAATCTTTTTCTAACCATCACTTCAAAATCCCCACACTTTGCATTATATTGCATCACAATCACTCTTTTGTGAAGGTGGAACAAACACTGTGTGTATTTGGTATTTCTTCTTATAAATGGACTGAAATTATTAAATTACAAAAATATTTGCAGGTTAATTTTCAGTTTGTAGACTAAATCTAAAAAACAACTCACGATCTGGAAATGTGCTTGGTGATGAACACTATGGGAAGGTGCACACTCCCCCTTTTGTCCAGGCTCTGTGGACCATCAAACATTAGGGACTATGTCAGGAATGAGCCTCCTTTCTCTCCCAGTGCCTTTGCCAGAGTCTCCCTAGTCACCAGACTTCAGAGTAAAGTCATTCAGGCGTAGACCGTTTACTTTGAGCTTCGAAGGACACACACATTTACTACATATACAAGGGTGTCCACATTATTCCCCATCTGTCGGCAGGTACTTGATCTTATACACTTCAATGTCTGTGGAAGTAAGTACTGATGTGTTAAGACACCTTTATCACCTGATTCACAGACATACAGAAATATTATATCTCCTTAGACATGAACAGATATGTTAATCTTAGTATTTAACCTCTGCTGGTGCCGGTTTTCACTAAGCACACTCCACACCCCAGCCTGTTTCCTTGTTCCTTACCTACATGACTCTCAGAGGAATTAAAATGTAACTGGCTCTAATGGGCTGCTGGTTATAGTGTAACATGCAGAACCTTGACTAGCAATGAAGTTAGGTTAATGAATCAAAGTCAGCCTTTGTCTTTCCTAAAAACATTCCTAGGATTCCAGGCTTTTCCTTTACCCTTGGCATTGCGCGTGGTTTGCATTTGTTTAATAAGCACAGATTAGGAAGAAACTGAGAACTAGGGCAGCATCAACCGTAAAGTCTACACATGCGGAAAACTGTCCACATAGGCAGTAAATAAAAAGTGAAGAGACTAATTAAAGGACAACAAAGTGGAGACTAAAAATACAGAGCATAATAAATTAATTATCCAGTTCTATGATCATAACAATGAGCATAGTGTGCAGAGCATGTAGCACAATGGACACTAAAACAACAAAGTGAAGGTTGTAAAATTACTTCCTCCTGAGCTTTTAATAAAAGTTGTAAATAAAACGATGCCATGATTGTCTATTGCAACGATTGTCAACATGTTCAGCCCTCAGCTGCTGCTGATTGGTCATGCGGAGAAGTGTAAATATATACTCCTTAGATGAATACAGATTTCAGCAAAGACTTGATTGTTTTACATAGTCAGTGATTCGTAGCTGAGCACTGTTTGGTTCACCTTCTCTCATGCTCTCTGTCACAGGGAAAGGCAGTGTCAACAGAAACAGGAATGTCACCTAACGAGCCGAGCTGCCATCTCTCTTCCGTTTCTCATCAGGAATGCTCTTCTCATTTTCTTCTGGCCCTTTACCCTTCTCTGCCTCTCGCCACGCATGTGAGCGTCCACTTACTCTGCTCCTTGGGCATTTGAAAAAGATGAGTCACTCTGACCCTACAGTTGGCTGATTGCTCCGAAATCATTGTGAGGATGTAGGTGATGGAATATATCAACTGAAGTGATTAGTGAGTGACTAAATAAACAGATAAGAGTACACGCATAACAATTTTGTACGGTTGTTGTTGATTTAAGCATCTAAACAGTGAGTCTTTCTTGTGTTTCTCTAGGTTTATGCTATTATATTGTAAATTGACCATTGCTGTGCGGTTTTGTATCCGTGTCTTTTAAATAAGAAGTATGAAAACATCACCAGGAACGAACTGTTATATGCATAGTTCACTATTTTCTGATTTTTTACACGACAAACTAAGGAAAGAGATTATTCTGACTGAATCAGCCCCTGTCAATACAAATTATTAACATATTTAACATTACATTTTAAACCCAACCGATTGGTTTTGGGTATAATCTGCTTAGAGTAAATAGTTTCTATAAGAGGAAACAATAACAACGTGGACACATCATCATGCAATTAAACTGAAAGCAAATAAATGATAATCCTGGATATATAAGGATTATAACACCCAGGTCTGTTGATACCAAAATAATCTAATGTTTGGGTTGACTATGGTAAATGATCAGACCAACAGAAAACAAGCTGGAGTGTGTTAAGTGAGGTAGAGTCAGTTTTGTAATAATAATAATAATAGTCCCTCATTAAAGGTTCATGTTTATCCAAACACCCAAATGTGACCTTGTTTTGAAGCGTGCCCCCAAGCACACATTTTAGATCAGGGCTATTTCTGGAACAGTGTATTTTCAAACCCAATGAACAAATATTAACGAGGGAAAAACAGTTTCCAACATATATTGTGCGCTGTCAGGTGTAAACACTGAAGTTGACGATGATAAGAGCAACTGTCATGAGGCTGATCTCACCTTTCAACCCCGGACATCTAACCAACACAAAGACAACGTTGTGCTTCACCGGCAGCGGTGAGATTATTTACACAGCTTGGAGAATTACATAATGTTAACTAAATATACTTTAGACAGTTACAGTAAGAGCAGAGTAACAACCTGCACCTCTGTTTGTGGGTTAATTGCGTCACACCCACCTATCCGGTCAGTCAGTATCGGTGAGCGTCGAAACCACAGGGTTGTTTCCTGCAGTCACTGTGACGAGTCTTAGTGACACAGATAAACAACCAGCGCACCTGAAACCTCACGTACAGACGCCGTCGCATCCAATTTGAAGCTTTTACGTGCAACAATAATCTCTCATCGCTCCTTTACGCAGCGCAGTGCGCGCACGCACGCACACACTCACGCACGTCAAGCTGCATCCAAACCTGTGAAACACGTCTGAGTTAAAGCGAACAACAAGGTTTTTCCCCTGAGCTTGTTTTCAGTCATTATTTACGCAGGAAAAGCTGAGCACAAGAAGACGACTGAATCCCATCACAAAGCCACAGGTGTCCGTCTCTGCTTATCCAAATGCTACTAAATGCCCGCTCAGCGAAACAAGGCTGCAGATACTGGATCACTCAGCACTTTCAGCCACTTGTTTCACCAAATCCCACAAAAGTAAACGTGGAGCAGAGAGGCAGCAGCTGTGCAAACACTGACACTTGTGACACTTGTTCTACTGCACCTGCACAGACGGTTCAAACGCAGAAACAGTCCTCCCTCCTCGGCCAAGTGTCCGAAGTCGGTCCTCGCAGCGGCGGCTTTGTGCTGCGTTAGGATGAGATGATGTTACTCAATGAAGCGAGGACATCGGGAAATTCTCCCTCTCTTCTAGTGCAACCTGTTGCCAGCACATCGGATAGTCATCGTCCCGCCTCAACGCCGACTTCATTGGTGGGAGGGTGTGCGAGAGGCGGCGCCTGCTGCGGCTTCAGTTTCATCTCTGTGCCCGGTTAAAACACTGTGACCGATCAGTTCCCACAAGACACCAGTGTTATGGGACATCATTTACCAATATGTTTGTTTGAATGACAGTAATGACTGAATACTAATACTATTGCAATTACCATTATTTAGTTATTACTTTCTTTAAAGCTACTTTCTGATCGACACAGCGGAAACTTTAATAGTAACTATAAAAGTAATGTGAATATCAAGCTGTGGCCCAAATTATATCACCAATAGGCAAAACACTGTGTCCAGCATCCATATTCAAATTAATTGGTATTTTAAAAGAAAAGTAAATTAAGGTACAAACATACTGAATCTAGTAGTTTGTTGAAACTTCCTGGAGATAATTTTGTAATTTTGCTCTTTGCTCAGCTGAGCTGCTGTGCACTGGATACATTTCTCTTTATACTAACTCATTATTTCATTTGAATTATTAACATTTGCGCTATTTTACCTACAGTTAATGCCCAAACATTTCACTTGGCAAGTTTCTAGAGAATTAGTACATACCAGGAATTTACAGACATTAAAGAAAGTTTTCCTATTTTCCGACATTAAAAAAAAACAGACGAATTTCACAATAAAACTAAATAAAATAAAACTTTAACTACAATAAAATAGTTGTGACTCAATTGGGTTCTTACAACCCTAATTTTAATACAACCATTAGCAAAGAAGTAAAATCACGGGAATAAAAACCAGACATGGACAAATACAAAAAAAGAATCTGTCTTTACTTCAGAGTTCAGTACCTTTCCCTTCCCCACCTGGTGAGGGACTCGCTGGTTCCTCCAGGTTCCACCAGGAGGCGCCAGAGCAGACCAAGAGCACAGCACAAATACCAGTACAAAATAAAAACAGCCGAGAGAGCAAGAAAAGAAAGGCAACTCGGACACAGAAAAACGAAAGTTTAAGGAAGGAGAGAAAGGAGAAGTTATAAACACCTTATACCATGACAGTTGTGAGAATGGGTATTCTTCGCTCTTTAGTTATTTGGTCTACTTCAAGACCTCTTGCTGTGCAGAGGCCAGAATATAAACATAAACAGATCAGACAGTTACTGCATTGGTTCACATGCACCCCCCTCCCCTCTTTTTTTCTTTTTAAAAAAGGACTATGCACATCTGACATGACACAATGTCACTACTTGCTATGCCGACACCATCCAAAAGCACTGATTTCACAATTCATGTGTACTGCAGAGATAAAAAGAAATGGTTGAGTCAAATGTACTGTATATAAAAAAAACAAAAAACAAAAAAAATGTCATATCGCATACAGGCAAGACACATTAAGTTCAACCCATTATTTTGTTCATTGGTCGGCTCTGCAGCATGTTCACAACTGATGGGAGTTCCAGACAAATGTTTTGTCCAACTATTTACAAATATTACGGTGGTAATATTCTCTCTGTGAGGTGTGAAATATGAAATCGCAGCCCAGGTCTCCTTTGGATTAATCGGCACTGGGTAAAAGTGGCAGAAGAACAGAGTCAATGTGTGTGTATGAATTTGTGCAGGAATTGTACTAAAGACTCAACAGTTGTTTCACAATTTGCCTCCTAAACGGATCAATTTTACATTTCGTTTCCCTTACTTGCAGTAAAAAGGCTAACTGTGACTGGGCAGTGCTGGAATCGAGTATTTAGTTGGCAAACGCAGCTGTGAATCAAATAATGAATAAAGCCAGAGTCCCCTATTTTTGAGGACTCTTTCAATTATATTTTCTGATTTGATATGTTTTAAATTTAAAGCTGTGAAAATCAGATGATAATGCTGATACTTGTATCAATACACAGAGGAAAATTTTAATCTTAATTTCCCCCGCCTAATGCAGGTCTGTGTGTATTTGATATACCACACTCACATGGAGCAGGAGCGTGGCGAGTCAATCACAGTCAGTCAGTGTGGGAGCGTCCGAGCCAGTCACAAAATGTGTGAGGTAGTGTGTTGGTGTCAGTGCTTGGCTGGTTGGCAGGCTAGATGTCTCAAGGACTGTGTAGTTAAACATTCATCATGATTCAAGTCCGATATCGGGCGTGGGGGAGAAAAATCATCTGCCTAGAGTCACTCAAAGTGCTATTTATAAGCATGGACGTCAATGAGCGTGTTTCTCTGTGTAGTGAACAAGTAAAGGGCTAGTCAAGAGAAAGTTGGGCAAGTAGCTGACATGACACACAGGTCACTGAGTTCAATCAGAGCAAAGAATATCTCTATTCGTCCTTACATGATGCTCCCTTAACATCCACCCCTCAGCTTTCATTAGCTGCCACCAGCTGGCCTAACCCCTGGCGCACAAACACAGCCTGGATGTCCTTGGTCTTGATGCAGAAGTCACAGGCCCAAACAGCGGCGCTCTCCCGAGTCAGCAGCCCGTACGCCGTTTCTGTCAGGCCGGTGCAGTCACGGTGGAACCAGCGTTGGCACGATGCCTCGCACAGGATGGCGTCCTGATCGTCATGCACCTCCGCCATACAGAGCCCACATGGGAAGACCATCCCAGGGCCACCGAGTTTTCCAGGGCCAGAGCCGGTCCCGGTCGAGGGGGC
>OMLM01000546.1:26441-36636 GCA_900302695.1 Helostoma temminkii
CAGTAATACAGTAATTCAACACACTCAGCAACAGCAAAAATAATATGTGGTGTCATCAGTATTAGTCACAATGAAGTAGCCAGGATTCAGTCCAAACTATGAAAATTGATATTATTGTTTCTGTTTCTCCCTGCCCTTTGTCTCCGCTACACCCATTGTGTCCACTCCTGCCCGTCTGTCTTTCTATCTCTCTTTCCCTTCCTCTTCACCCCTCACCCTCACCTTCCCTGCCGTGAATACAAAGCTATGGTCAGACATGAGGCTTTTACCTTCCTCTCCTGTATGCAGTCTGGCTCAGCATTCCCCTTCTCTCACCCCCCTCTGCCTCATCCCTCTTTCTCACTAGATTCGCTCCCCCTGGTGAAGACTATCATGTTATAAAAAGCATTGTGTTATCTGACACTTAGGCGCAAACCCAAGTGCCCTCCAGCTGGGCTTTGAAAAAAAAGGGCCTGATAGAGGAGTAACAGATAGTGATAGTGAGAAAAGACATAAAAGAGAAGAAAAGTTTTATGCTTCTGACAAAGAATAAATCCCAAATTCTGATGTAAAACTTGCTGCAGTGGCAAAGTTGATTCATTTTGTATTGTATTGTATCATATATTTACATGGGAGGTGGAGGTAAAGCCAAAACAACAGTGTGTCTATGTTGTCCTGCTGAATATCTCTAAATGAAACACTAACAACACCCACAGCCTGTGAAGAATCTGAAAGTTTATTTAGACACTGATAAATGCCAACATTTCTTCAGCAAACACAAATGCAACTGTAAGTGATTGGAAATACAACTTAATTTTATGGCCTACCACTCTCACTTGGCCGGTAGCCTGTAAAACAAACATAGAATGATGTTGCATTGATAAGATGACAGCACGGGCAGGCAGAACCGGTTTTTAAGAGGTTGTTAACGCAGAGATATAAAAGTGAAGAGAATATGAATATTTTACAACCAACAGTGCAACACATTTTTCTAAATAGCTGAAGCATGTCTTGTAGTTTATTTACATTCGTTTACTATCATTTTTGCCTGTCCTACCACTGCTCAGTCTGATGAGCTGCAGTGCCTCTTTCTTGATGTCCACTTGTTCCAAATACAATATACATAAATTTTAATTTTGTAATTTTTCAAGCGAAAATGCCAAAACTTTACTGGCTTAAGTCTTTCAAATGTGAGCATTTGATGTCTTTTTTTTCTGTATAGGATAATAATAATAATATTTCTGGGATCTGGATTGTTGTTAGGACAACGTGTGAAGACAACATTGTACCCTGATTATTTAATCATTGAAGTAATTATTAGTTTCATCTAAATGTTAAACCAAATGATATTTACCAACACAATAAATTTACACCTTATGAATTATATATGTATATGCGAATAATGTTACACAATATGTAAAAATGATTTTGTAAATTTTTTGTTGATGCAGGTGATAATTCTTGAGGACTATGCAGATCCATTTGATGCTCAGAAGACCAGAGAGCAAAGGGAGGCAGAGAGGGTTGGAGAAAACGATGGCTACATGGAACCTTACGATGCCCAGCAAATGATAACTGGTAAGACTTTCCTAATGCCGTCAGCTGAGAGTTGTGACGGCCCATTCATTTCTGAATATACACATTTTTTTTGCCACGTATCCCCTGCTTGAATGACAGAAATCCCATTTTCAGCCTCTCAAGACCGAGCAGTGAGAACATAAACTCGCTCCCCTAGTGCTCTCTGTACCCCATGGGGTTGCCACAGCAACTGTGCTGTGTTCGGACAATGGGTGCAGTTTCCTGCCCCTGCTTCCTCTTTCCTGTCTCTGTTTCCTGATACTATTCTCTAAAAAGGAAGTTGGCCCTCAGTACCCCCCTCCTCTCAGACACAGGTCTGTGTAAAGCCCTATATGGAACTGTCTGACCATTTGTCAAACTTCCTAACATCCAGGATGACTGGTGTCCGTTGTCCAATCACATGGTCTCCTGACCTTTCATTCCATCAATCCATTGTTTTAACTAAAACGGTTTTGCATGAGTCTGCTGTGAACTTGAACATGCTTTATTGCAGTGCTTCTTAATTGATTTTACCTCAGTCAGTGTCTCTGCTACTTAGACCACACAACAGAGGTTGTGATGGTGTGGCTGATTCAATTTATGAGGCTTAAATCATGTTGACAAAGTAAGCGACAGCTATTGTGACTCTATAAGCAGTGAGCTATAGTTTGGGCCAGAGAATTGTTTTTAATACTTTGTGAAATACCAGGACAAAATCTTGTATGTCACTGATAAGATGTCAGTTAATTACATATTTTTAGTTAATGAATCCTAAATGAAATATTCAATATTAAAGAAATAAAATTCTATTAGTTGAAATACAGATATATTAGTCAAAATTGTTATTAACAGCACAATTAAAGCAACACAAGCGTATTTTGTTTAAAACGATGAGAAGGTTTTCAGATTCCTAAAGAGTAAAGATTGAGGATCCCTGGCAAAACGGTTTATTGTAAAATGGACTGAGAACAGGTTCACTTCACAGGGTGATTCAAAGCTTGCTTTTCTCTGTGACCTTGCAAACAGGTGAAAGAGTCAAAGTACAATTTAAAAATTGATGAGTAAGAAAAATGAAACCGTACAACTCGGATGTACTACAGTAAATTCTGCCTTGCTAAATGTTCGCAGAGCTGAACTGTAACTTAGCACTAAGATAGAACTGTCTAAAATTGTTATGCACCTTCATTCCCTATTTAAACTGTGAAAACATAATAACAAAGCAGTCTAGGTAGAGGTAGTGTTAGATTAGACAGTGAAATTCACATCATCTGTCTTTGTTCAGAGGTGATCTCTGGCATCAGCACAGCTGCCTCTAGTGTTCATTCAGCCTTTGTCATTCACTGCTGTAATAATGTGCCTCGCAGCTGCTGCTTGTGATCCACCAGTGGTCTTAACCTGTAATCTTGTGTTTCTACCTGCAAGAGATCAGACATCGGGGATCTAAGGACCTGCTGAAGGTGTGTGTGCTGATGGAGGGGAGCGATGGAAACGTGGATGAAGGTCAACCTGCCACGCTGCAGATCTATGACACACCATATGAGGGAAATGGCGACAGTGACAAGATGGCAGTCACACGGCCAGAGATGGACACTCGTCCCTCCACTGAGTATGAGCTGCCCTGGGAGTGGAAGAAGGAGCATATTGTCAAAACTCTGTCAGGTACAGCAGACAGTACCTGAAGTTTTAACACTGCAGCCAGTTACACACAATCATACCTGAGAACAAACTTAACACCTTCGGTGGGAAAACTTTTGTGAGGGAACTTTGGCTTCTGTACACATTAATAATTAAAAACGTGTCAGCTGGTAATTCTTAACTTCTTCTTCTTTACTCTGCAAGTAGCAAAATACATCATTGACTTTATGCTGTTATACTGGTTACTGGTTTTTACTGGAATAGTAGCTAGTAAAGTTTACGTAATGCAGAATCAGCCCTGTCTCTTCTCTACCTTAGATCAGCATGAAAAATATTTGTTTTAAAAGCAAGTCCTCCCTGCTCTCACATTTATATTTTATATACTGCATAGACCATCGGCATACCGAATGCTATCTTGCATGCAACATCAAAGTGCTGTCTTTTTATTCTATATTTACTGGAGGCTTTGGCATCCAGATCAAACTTGGGCATAGAGTCAGTCATTTCTTTACAGAAATTCATATCGTCTCTCATCACTTGTCTTCCCCCAGCACAGTTTGACGTCCCTGAGCGCCCAGTCAAAGATGAGACAGCTCACCCTACACTCACAAGGCAGCCACAGCATCCACCAACCCAGACAGTGTCACAGCATCAGCATCTGAGACAGAAAAGCTGGACCCAGAAGATCCTGCGATCCTCTCCCCCAACTTTGTCACCTTCGTCCACCCCAGGCAACAGCCCTGACACAGAGACCCGCTGTGTCGACCCCTCCCTGCCGCTGGAAAAACAGAGGTACCAGAACCAGAATTAAATCACTGATATCCCAAACTTAACTTGTGACAGGAAGAGAAAATGACACAGAAAGCGATGCAAAGACTATGAACGTACTTTAGTGGTGAGATTTGGCTATGGATACATGTAACATAAATATTTAAACTGCTGTCCTCCAACTTATAAGATGCATCAGAGTGTGTGTTCATCTGTTTATCATTCACTGCCGCTCTGTCTCAGCTGGTACCATGGCTGCGTGACTCGTCAGGAGGCAGAATTTCAGCTGCAGTCCTGCAAAGAGGCGAGCTTCCTGGTCAGGAACAGTGAGTCGGACAACAGCAAGTACTCCATCGCCCTCAAGTGAGTGTAACATGAAAGTGCACTGCTAGTGTTTAAAGTGCTGTAATAACATTTATTTCACAGTACAATGCCACATGCCACACGTGAGCACTAAAAAGTTGCAAACGTGGTGGTTTATGTTTAAATTAACTTTTGTTACAATAACTACAACTGCAAAAAATCATTTAATGGCCCAAACCAAAGGATACATATACATATACTAGTATTTAGTATTACAATGTTTCTGTTAGAGTTAGAGTTTTATGTGTCATCAACATCTATTTGCCAAGATATGTGCATAAAAATACAGCAGTAAGCAACAGTATATACAGTATGAAGTTAGTTAGATTTGCATCAGTTTTGAATAAATTATTGTCTTTATTAGATGAATGGCCAAGACAGAGAAGTCATAAAGTATAGTCAAGTATATTGACTAACATTATTTTTCCTTTCTTTTTATAAACTTTATTGACAAAAGCTTTATTGTTTGAGTTTTACAATTTTATAGTAAGTATAGTAGTAAATACTCCTGCTACCATTACTACTACTACTACTACTGCTACTACTACTACTACTACTGCTACTACTGCTACTACTACTACTAATAATAAATAACAATACAGTATCATCATAATTGAATAATGCAAAGAGAGGTCTATACAGAAATGTTTATATATTTTATTGTTCTTATTACTCATAAAACACACCAGTGTGTACTAATCTACAATATAATATTATTTGATCGTTTGTGTGACTCAGGACAAGCCAAGGCTGCGTTCATATCATCGTTGCCCAGACCAAAGAAAATGGCTACACCCTGGACCAAAGTAGTTGTGTGTTCCCCAGCATCCCAGAGGTGGTGCACCACTACTGCACTCAGCGTCTGCCTTTCAACGGCGCCGAGCACATGACCCTTCTACATCCAGTGCCTCGCGTCCACTGACTTCCCAGGCCAGGTGTACAGGCAAACACACCACTGGGCCTACATGGATAAAACATTTCCAGAAATCAGACATGACCTCAATTCTGATCGGTGAAGCTCAATGTGTACTTCTACTGCTATGTCCTTCCTCTAGGTCTCACTTAATTATTTATCTGTATGGCCTTGCTTTATATTATGTGGCTCACTCTGTGTCTATAAATGCTGGATGGCTTCTTGTCATCCAGGCCTCTTGTTAACAAGAGGGAAGCTCAGTGGAGGTGATGAGGCACTTTTATTGAGTAAATGTGACTTGGAGTAGGATTTGGACGGAGCTCAAACATCGACGTGATGTCTTAATTATCCACTGTGGCTACATTAAAGGATACATATGCTATTTTTGCTATTATCATTAAATGAATTTTAGTGCTTTTACATTTGGAGACAGAAGTCTTTAGCGTGTTCTCTTTCCCCCTCTGGTGGATGTGCTGATATATTGCACAAAAACGCGAGTTCAGGAAATGTTCCTCTCTCCCCATTTTATAGTTGGTAAAATCCGTGCACATAAGCATATCATACCACTTATCAAATAAGATCAGATATGATCAAAAGACCAATTATGTTACAGCTACGCTTGCAGCACATTTTTAATTTATGCTTTTATACTTTTAGTTTTCCATAACCACTGTCCCTTGAGGGTTTCCTCTGTTTTACTGTGAATGAGGGAGTTGTTTCCACTGTATTATCTGCACTGTGAAGAGTGAGTGTGTGATTCACCCTGATACAATGTGCTTGAAAGATTAACAATAGTTGGAGTTTTTCAACTATTACTAGTACAGAGAATCCATTCCATCTTTACCAAGCCAGTAAAACAATCCTGTAAGTTACTGTGATTTGTGGTAAGGGAAAATTGTAGTTGAACTTCTTTAGGTCTACAAATGGGGGGTATTTACAGATATAACTTAAAGAATGCATTACAGATATTGTAGTAAAAGAAAGCAGGAAAAAGAGCCTAAAAGAAATCCCTGTCTTGTCAAAGTATTTCTCTGTTTTTAAAAAATAATTTTCCCTCCTGTTGCTGAAAAGTAATGCTGTTCTCCCTGTGTAATGCCCCCTTGAGGCAGAACAGAAAGTTGAGAAATAGTTGTAACGTCCAATGTTCTTTTTTCTTTGTGTATTAAAACTGTAATTCAGACATTTGACATTGTGTATGTTCTCGTAACTTAGTCACATGCTGGAAATCATTTGAGTGACTTAGATTTGCAGCACAACCTGATGTTAGCTGTCAGACCCACCATAAAATATGATATAGCTAAGTTTAAATTTTGTCATGTTATATGTTTCTGGACATCTGCCAACTTCGTGTCTCTTTAAAGATTTAAGGGAAGTACATTTGTAGTTTTTGGCAGAGTGTTCAAGCAGAAGTATTTTGAGGAGACACACCTGCTATACATTTTTCACCATTGTCTTTTGATATGTGGAGACCAGTTGTTCAAGCTTTGTAAATCAGTTTATAATAAAAGGTGCTGAATCTCAAGGCTGGAGATCCCCTGTGAGCTTCTCTCTGATCTCAATAAATCAACAACATAAACAGCAAAATGCAAGTGTGTTTGTGTCAAAGATGTGTGCTCTGAAAGGGAATGATCAAAGCATCAATCCATCCCATCATCCCCGTGGAGACGACCTCCACAGATGTTGGAATGACTGAATGAGGACATTTTTTGAGCACAATGAATCTTTTAACTGTGAGAGCTTCATTGTGGTTTCAGCGGTTTGGTGTCTGGGAGTTTAGTACAGCGTTTAGCTAAAAGGGGGAAGGTTATAATGTCAGGTAAAAGTGAAAAGGTTAGGGGGTAAGGTCTAGCGGAGAGATTAGGTTTAGCAGAGGATCATGTTGAAGACAGGTACGTGCCTGCAACGAGTAGCCTAGCTTGTGTTATGTTGAGCTGAGGTAAACGCTGAACTAAAAACAGACAAAGAGTAAGAGTAGTAGCATTACACCCGTGTCAAGGACACTTAATGTGAAGGAAAAAAGAGCAACTGACACCACCCTTCTCTCCTTTTCTTACGTATCGTTCGCCCCTCTCCTTTACCTTCTTCACTCTGTTGGTGTTATCATGATATCTGTCTGTCATCGTCGACTCTTGGGGATGACACTATCGCTGTTTGTTTCTGCTTGGTTCCAGGAGTTTGTGCTTTAATTTATGAAGGCGTGCGACCCACAGGTTGGGTTTCATTACTTTAAAACCAGAGATAATGTGCAGTCTTCTCACGAATGTCATGTTACCGCGTGGAGAACTGTTCAATGATGCATTCTGAAGCAGCTGACTGACACATTTTAGACTTTAGCTACAAAAATATACTCGTTTGTTCACGGAGGCCCAAGTTGAACAATATCAAATATACCGAAAGTGTCATAAGGATGCAAAAAACTGTCTATATGACTGATTTATTATTAAATGCAATACTTTCCTGCATTGATGTGCAAGCTGTTGCTGTGGCTGGTCAAGATGGAACCATTTTTGCGTACACAGTTTGTTTGAGTGGTTCCCAACAATTTTACTGGCAAGACTCCACAGTTGTCACGAGTTAGGATGTGATAATTTATGGGAAAAACAATGTTCTGCTACACAAATGTGTTTTGTTTGTTTTTTTTTGCTGTTTTGTTATTTATACATGAAACCCATGAAAACTTGAGAGGGGAAATGTCACAAAAAGATGTGAAACCACTATTGTAATATTCAGCAATGTATTTTTTATGTGAACCTTATGTATTAAAATCTTATTTTGAAAAGTAACTACTACTGGTAATAACTGTAGTTGTTGGAATGATTAAGTAAAAAGTACATTTAGAACTTTATAAAATGGAGAAACTCAGGTAAAATACTGAAGAACCATCTCAGAAATGTACTTCAGTACAGTACATGAATAATTTTACTTCCACCTTCAAAGCATGTTCGTCTTGAACTAGTAGTGCCATGGTTTTGTAATTCATATGTCTTTGGACTCCTTTTTGGCAGTGTGATGCAGCCTTAAGGTCTCCCTGTGGCCTTCTATCAAGATGGATTTCATGAACCTGAGGAAAGCAGGCCTTCTCAAATTCTACCTAAGAGAGAGAAGGCACGTACACCTGGAAAGGAATTAATCATCATATGATATAGACCTGGATCCATCTCTGCCACTGTATACTTGAATGAATAATTTCATTTTGTTCTCACATATACGCCATCCTACTGTCGCTGTCACACCCTCCCAGGCTTGCATGACAACTTGGCGTGATCCCTGCCTGTCTTTTTTCTGATGGACGCGATGGCTTGACATCTGGGTGTCGCTTGACCTGCTCTGTCGGTAACCAAAGTGTCCTGCCGTCCTTATCAGATGCCTCAGGCTCTAAAGCCAGTGACATGGCCTGGCTTTGTGTTGCTCATCTCCGTTCCTCTCACAAGCAGCACCTTCCATGTGTGACTCATGAGCAGAGACTCTTGCATTTTAGTCTCAGTCAGTTCACCTTGTGAGGTCAGGTGTGGTTTTACATACTGTTTGGGATATGGTTTGTCCCTGCGTGGTTGACATTAACATGTGATTAAGAATTAAGAGACTCTTCTTGAGCATGTCTTATGGAGGCTATCTGCCTCAGCCTGGTTCACTAGCTAATACATGTCAGTTACATTAATTAATTGAAATATCAGTTATTAGTTTTGAAATCACGCAGACATTTCACACATGTAGAGCGTTTGCTCTGTTTGTAATCTTCCTATACATATGATGGTAGTTGTACTTTACTTAACCAATTCCTACTGATATAACTTTATATTTCTACTTTACAATTTAGTAGCTAGTTACCAAAAATTATATTACTAATACATTAAATAGTTAGACATAGACTGAATTCAGGATTTGTACATGGACTGCTGCACTAGCACTTGAGTAAAAGGTAGCGATACTGTATACTGTACTGTATACATACTGTGTACTGTACGTGTAACCTATGATTAGTTGTCATGACTTGTTACCTCTTGTCATGTTAAGTATTGTTTTTTTACAAATGCTCCTGCATTCAGGAAAGATATGACATGACTTATTTCAAGTTCTTTCACATATAATGCTGCCTTGAAGCACGATATGTGATTTTTGTGATGGAATAGCAGCCTTTGTCATTTTAGAGATGACAATCGCTGCCAATTAGCATTTGACCTTACATATCCAATTGCATGAAGTGTTTCCATTATTTTGTCTACTCTTTTGTTCTATATGGAAACAGCTGATTTACTGGCCCCTTCGAGCAGTTAACCGTGTCTGTTAATACACACTCATAACAGGTTGTTTGTTTCCCCTGTAGGCTTCATCATCAGGGTCAACAGTCATGTACTGTTTGAATTGTTTACCTATCTGCAGGCTGTGCACATTGAGCTCAAATATTCAAACCCAGTCAAAGGACATATTTCGAGACGCAGAGCCTTGAGGAATGAAACAGATAGTGTGAACCGCGCCCAAAGACACTGACTGGCCTGGAATCAATTTCTTAGAATTTCTCAAGGTAAGAAGAATAAGTGCTTAAACTAATCTATGTACAAGAACAATTTCACCCAAAAATAAAGAAACCCTCTCTTTAAAAGAAGGTCTGTGATTAGCATTTCTGTGCTGCTTGTCATATTTTTTAAATGTCTAACAGCTGTAAAAGCCAATGAGGTGGAAGAAGACGTGTTGATTTACTGATCTGAGTATGTGAGAGAGAGAGAGACACTGAGGGACAGTTAAGTGTGCTAACAGTCGCAGCAACTCGAACATTCCTATGTGATTATACCACCACTTTCCAAGCTACATACTTAACTGACAAGTCACAAACACTCTATCTTCTCTCGCACTCTTTCTCTCTCTGTTTCTCTTTCTTTCTCTCCTCTCTTTGTCTCTCTCATTTGAAGAAGTTTTCCATGCAGATCCAAGTCAAACATCTGGGTCAGCTTATATCTAGTGGAACAAGACTTGCAGGATATT